>VBVR01005628.1:0-11644 GCA_011638315.1 Tetramorium parvispinum
GTACGTTGCATTACAATAATAAACGATTAGTATTAATAATAACTAAACGACTAATAGACTATTGTAATTTAATATTGATTTGTTAAAATTGTATATATCTTATCATCAGCCTGTAACATAATTAACATTTCTTGATTTGATTTTGAAAAAGAAAAGAAACAGAATTATCTTTTAAATATTATAAAACGTAACAAGTTTTTATACTGAACAATTTAACACGTAATTCGTTAACAATAATTTTGACAATATTCTGATTGTCATAAACTCCTGCTTGGAAATCTATTTAGAATCTATAAAGCATTTAACGGCGTAATCATCGCGATTCATTTATTCTTCGCCAAGAAGCAATGACGCGCTGAGCCCTCCCGACTATCTATATGATACATCTTAATCAGATGCACATTTCCACACATAATTAAAGACAAAATTCGTACATTAACATAATAATCTGCCTCGCGTGGATACGCCTGGATGGCACCGTCGGGCACTTAAACGTCCCGCATCGAGCAACACCGTTCTTCCGATAGCACTAGGAACCGGAAGCACGTGTCAACCACCTGAACGTCAACCTCTGTTACAGACTGCACGACTGGCGTGCATCGGCATGCGAAATCAGGATCGTTCACATCGCCGTGGCGATCTTTAATAGCACGTTTTTTAACTTGAAACAGATTCTTCCTTAATGGACACAGATTTCTTGTTTACACCAGCGAATATTTTGTTTGTCCCAGCTTCCGTTATTCGCGTCCCATAACGCTATTAAAGTCTATTAGATATTTACTCGAGGATAAGGCAATAATACCTGTCTTCTTACAGTTTATGTCTCGAAAAATCGCTCTTGAGACGTTTCAACTGACTTGTCATCCGGGAAACGTTAATCCGACATTTCCGCCGAGGAAAAAGTCAACCATAAATTTATCAAAGAACATGTGCCCAAGGTCGATGAGACGGTGGCCGACACGCCCGGTATATCACGACAGGTATCGAAGCAACCGAGCGATGGCGGCGAATCACGGGGTCCACCGCGGCTATCGACGACCGCGATTATGATTATCGGTATTATCCCCGCCTGTCTTTTACTCTCTCGGCAGAGATTACCCGGAGCATGTTTGCGCGCTTCCGAAGTGAGTAGATTGTAACGCGATACCTTCGCCGTGACGCCCATTCGCCTCGATTGGCGGAGATCGCCACGCCGTCAGGAAGCCGCGATCTTCGCCACCAGCGTAATCGTCGCGCGTGAAATTTGCATATTAATGTCCCGGACATTTTTACGTCGTTTCCCCCCCACGTGTATTATTGTCGCGGGGTTTCCGCGACGTTATTCGGAATTAATTCCGGAAATTATAAGCGCGTTTATTCTGCGACCTAGAAAAAAATTATTTTAGGTCGCCTAGGTCGCCAAGAATTTACACAACGACCTGCAACCCTTTCCCTTCTCACCAAATTAAACGCCAAAAGAGGAAATTGATAAAATTAACGTACGAGAATGTGAAATTTTACATCGCTCACATCTTTAAGATAAATCTTTCTGGTAAAACTTGGTTGTCACTTTGAATGGAATTATCAGTGATTTTTCAGACGACAGATGAAGCATTGAATAATGCATCGGATGGTTAGTTTGTGCATGGGGAAGCCGCAGCAGGAAGTGAACGTAGGCAATGAAATCGACGGGCTGTTTCGCGGCCGCACGATCATACTCTTTCGCCTTTAACGGCCGTAAAAATAAGCGCGACATAAACCGCGAACAATGCATGTAAAAATCGATTGTAAAAATACCCTCACCCGCGCGCGCGCGCAACCGCGTGCGAGTCGCAGAAGCAAACAGGAGCGGTGTCCTGTGCGACTCTTTTTCCCGCCGTGAAAAACGTCAGCAGAGGAGTATTACATCCTTGAATAGATTTGGCGAATTGTAAAAAAAAAAACGGCGACGCTATACACAGCTTACTCGGACGAGATTTACGAGACAAACGCACGCATTCGGAATATAACGGTCAGTCGTATTCCGTGTCGTTTGGCGTGACGCGAGAGAAGTGGTTAAAGAGCTTTAAATCCGTTACACAATTGGGCATCGCGTTGGAAGAAACGTACACTTGTCTTATTGATATATTAACGTCTTTATCAAGTTCTCTTGCACTTGCTAATTCTACGACGGCAAACCAGATTAAAGAGAAATTAAAATTGCTAAATATAAAAATACTCAGACGTACTGTTTCAAAGGAACAACTCTTTCTCTTTCTCTCTCTGTCTGTCTCTCTCTCTCTCTCTCTAATAAAAATTTATAACAGTTGAAAATAATTGACTCCAAATATTGGACTCCAGGAATCTCAAAATTTTCATTACAGATGTCTAATATATTACTCTCAATATTCAATATTAGAATTGATTCCAGGTTTGATCAATTTGGATGCATGCTGTCCTCTAAACAAGATTTTGTTTGTACAATTTGTATTCAACGATCTAGTATTCATTGAATTGAATTCACGTGTTTTAATAAATTGTATATAGCGGTTATTTCCGATAAATCGATAGCAGTATATCGCGGGATATTGTGTAGAGGTTTCTCGCACGATATTTTCATGTAACAGTGTGATATTTTTCCTGCGCATAAAAAGGCTCCTCTCCCTGTCATCCTGTTCAACGTGGAAAAATTGGACCAAATGTGATATACCTCCAATTAATTCACGATCGCGTAGAATAATCACGTGGAAATAGCGCAGACAAACCGATCGAAATCGGTCCAACGTGCGCCGATCTAAATATTTTGCGTTCCGGATTTAGCGTGTCGCGCCAACCAATAATTTCAGTGAAAAGCATCGGCGTGAGACCACCTGTGACACGATGAACAGTCGACATACTGATTGCGATAGCAGAATCTTGTTACGCTAAATCGAGGACGATTTCGGCTGCGATAATAATTTACTATTTGCTCTCTGAGTACGGTGTAGTGATTAGTTTCATCGCGCGCAGACTCTCCCGTAATTTCCCTCGCTGCGATATCAGACAGGAGAAAAACACGATCGAGAATGCATGATTAAACGTCGATCGACGAAATTGCAGCGTAAATACGTGCAAAATATTTTGAAATAATGCGTCGAATAAAAATATTAGATAGATATCTATATTTTTCATGCTAAAAAAATCAAGTTGTTATTTATGAGGAAAACATTAATCTCATTTTCTCACGTACTTCAGCTTTAATTGTATTATAAATCCTTCTGAATATGTAAACATGTTCATTTTTTTCTCGTCTAGAGTCGATATTTTTCTTCGTACAGCTTTTTGCTCGATTGTGAAATAAAACTTTTACGTTGATTCCGGTTAATCGATCGAGTGTTATTTACGTGACGTTTACAGAATGGATAAACAGAGGAAAGAGATTGCAATAAGTTATAATAAATATGACGATATTCCAAGATCTTTCAATCAGATATTCTAAATGGTTTAATTACGAGCAGTGAGACTGGCCAGGGGATTTCTATTGATGGCAAACAGTAATTAAACAACTACGAATCTAAATCGAAAAATAAACCTCGCAAACAAAAAGAGGTACATGTGTTAATTATTATTGAATGAAGCCAATGTTAGAGCCTTTTTTGTTTCGGATTGCATCATGCGACTCGAGCAATAAAATACCTGGGAGGAGGCGACTACTTCTTCAAGGTAAAACGTGCCACGATATTCGATTTCGCGATAAGCAACAACGACACGAGCCTTCGATGCGTAACCGTAGGCGTAGCGAGAAACACCTTCGGAGTCAGCCCGATGCGCGTTCGATGATGAGCAAACACACCAAGCTCTCGCTGGAATCTCACGAACGTTAGAGCAATGTTTTCCAACCTTCTTTGCGTAATGGACTGCTTCTAAATGATAAAACAATTTGCAGAGCAGAAAGCACACACACGTTATATAAATATATATAAAACGCCGGTACGTATATATACCAAGGCATTAATATTATAATGAAAAATTATAAAAAGTTATTATTAACTATTTGAAATAGTTAGATGTTAAAAGATCGACCGCAAATATTGCCCAATTGGACTTTTAGATATCGCATACATATAATTCTAATTACATAATTTAATATTAATTAATTTTAGAATGCGATATGTAATTAATAAACTCGCATGCGAGCGATTGTTTCTCAATTGCTTTAGCGAGAATTGAACAATGTCTTTGTTAGTGACACTGGGACATGCCCATCCCAGAGTATCATAAACGTTTAATGGATTTCACTAGCGCAGCACTATCTCAAGTGTTTTTTTTTTTTTTCAAAGCGCGATTATCCCGCTTGTCACTTGGCCGTCACGGCAATTTCGTCATATCGTGCGATAATTACACGCGATGCAATGTACGAGAGAATAATCGAGCGATCGGGCGAGGTATCTCTCGACGTCGATCGACAAACAGAGCCCGGACTTCGTTCGTGGAAACAAGAGACAATCGCGAGGAAAAGGTCTCGGAGGGATGAAGAATTATTCAGGTTCGATCGATTATGCGTGCGAATACACATTTTTTTGCCGTCTCCTCACGTCGCTCACGTTGTTCATTAAGCTCTTAATTAATGCAATGAAAGACTTCAATACCACCACGCCACGATTAAGTCGCGCGAATGAACTTTTACCGTAATTATTCATGGATACATCACGAATGGAAATGAGACGCGAGAGTAAAAGTGTTCGCCCACGGTGATCCGACCAAAAAAAAAAAAAGAGAAGACTTTAAAGACCTCGAGGAATTTCAGATTTATCTATTGTGAAATAAAGAAGTCCTGCCAAAAAACCGTAATCAGTACGAAACAAATGGACAACTGATTTCAATCACGTGTCTCGTGAATATTCTAATTCTAATCTATAAAATTTCGCATGTTCACTACAATACTCTGATCGCTCGAAAATCTACCGACCTTAACTCGTGCATGGAATGTTTACCGATTTAGATATGTATTACGCAGATTGCCAGTAATGATCAAAACCAAATAGGAATATCGCACTTTCGCATTTATTTGAACAATCAACATTATGATACAACAAGAGGTAATTTACAAGAGGTAAGGGGGAGCCGTAGGACGATTTAATTCTCACGACACTAACGCACATAGAATATCGACGAGGTGAGAACTTTTCGACTATAGGTGAGAGAGAGATGATGATCCGGCAAATAAAGCAAAACGCCAGGTGTATGTTGCACATTACTTTCATGTCATTTATTAATCGAAATTCAATAGTAATTTAGCTTTCGCCATTCGAACAAAATGTGTTCACCATCACTCGTCAGATCTTTATATTTTTACGTTAATATAATAATTAAGATTTAATTATATTAATAATATACAGCATGTGGGGGGAAAAGAGGAGCGGGGGGAAAAGAATTGTTTACAGATGCAGTATCGTTTAACGATTTCGTGTATACGTGTATCTCTAGGTGTATCTTTACATGTCTTTTTTTTCTGTCGCGCATTCTCTCTCGTTTGCATATCGCTCATAATTCGCAACATCCACACGCGTTGACATTTCAGGAAATCGCGAAATCATGAATTGAAATCGGTATAATTTTCATGAATTCTCATTTTAATTGTCCCAGACATAAAGAAAATATAATGCAAACATGAAATATATAAGTACAAAATATTCAGAGCAATAACTTTTAAATAAAAAAAAATATATTTAATTGACAAAAATACAAGATAGTATTTCAAATATAGCAGCTATTATAAATACTGTATATACATATACACAAGCAGATATGTATATACATGTATAATAATTGTATATGTATAATATATATGTATATATAAAATTGAATTTATCGAAACTATACCGATTTCACTTTCCACGCGAGATAGAACGCGAATCGAAGAGTGCGGTTGTTTCGCGAAATCACGATTATTGTCAATTCCACGGAGAGGAAGGAAAAAAGAAACGTATCTCGGGACACGATCCAATTAGCAATTGTCCAATTTCGCGTTTGCCCGCGTCGATTCGGCCGGAAAAGGATTTCCTTAATTTCCTTAACGAACAACCGCGCTCCTCGACCTCCATACGTCCGAACACGTTCGCTACCAATCGCACGATGCCACGATCGCAACAATTAACATTGATTTTCCACCAATCGCACGCCGTACACGGTCGCACTCGTATATATTTTTTTTTCTCTCGCTCGCTTTGCGCTCCTTTCTTCCGTTCCTTTTTTTCTTGCGTTTACAAAAAAAATAATGTCGAATTTTTTGGCGCAGCGTCTCATTCATCGTTTCGCAATTTCGCATCAGTCTCCCTCGCTCTTGTCTCGGCGTCCGAAAAAACGAACGATCCGATTTGTTCAGCCAATAAAATCACCCAGCGCGATCAATCACCGTTAATTTCGATCCCGGGGACGCCCATTTTTTTTGCGTGAGAGTTAAATTATAAGCGTCCGACGCACTCGCAACGATTCGCAATCGCGCACCGATGCCGATGGGTAAAGTCGTTTGTCGATACAACAAAATCACTTTGCCAGCCACGTATTTGCCTCCTCCCACCCACCTCCTCTCTCTTCCTTCCTCTCTCTCTCTCTCTCTCTCTCTCTCTCTCTCTCTCTCTTTTTCTCGCTCTCTTCGAATCAAATTGTACAAACAAAAAGAACATTGTAAGATGTTGCTAAATTTTACAGGGTGAAATTATATTCTTGTCTCTGACGACAAATTTAAATACAACGGCGGATGATTCGTTGGCTCAACAAATCTTTTCTCGCACATTAGGTCTATTTGCCTCTTTTTCTCTTCCTCGTCTCTCGCTCTCTTATGTTGTGTGTGTGTTTGTGTGCGTGTGTGTATGTGTGTATGTATGTGTGCTTTTCTTTGCTACTTTCATTAAAAAGAAAATATAACAGAAACTAACATGCAATAACAAATGGCGATTGACTTTAAAAATATCGCACATATCACATACAATTCTTCGTTAACGCGTATTCTATACGATTGTAACGTGACGCAATTATTATTACAATACGCAAGTAATTACCTAATGCGTAAAAGTTTATAGCCGATGCGCCTCTCGGGAAAAGATTCCTCTAACAATATTCGTTTCGCTAACAGCTTTTTATGCAACAATAAAAAAGATCACATTATAAAATCAACGTGCAGTGCTATCTCCACAGCGCGGAATTTATAATTCACGAGCGTCAATTGAATTATGCGGAACAGCGTATAAAAAAAAAATATACATATGTATATGTAAATGGCGCAAGTGAATCTTTTGAATCATTTTAATAATGAGCGTCGCGTGTCAATCGCATCTACAGCATTCATAAGCGTGCTTTTTACGATGTATGGATCAATTTGCAGCATTTTTTAATTAAATTCCGTAACGTCATTTATACATATACATTTCATTAAAATTATCGAGATTACACTTCTCGTCGACGTTAGAAGGTTCTGGCAAAGATGTCAATGTCTTGGTTTCTTTGTTTGCTTCATTAGCATTTTCAACGGTAATACGTATAACAACATTGTATTTATAGAAGATTTTTGTCAATAATATCAATATATCCAATAAAATTTCTCGTCGGATAACTACTTTTGGGCAAGCTTGATCCTCGCTAAGCGTGAATAAACTCGATCAAGTCAAAGATGTGTTTGACATACCGAATATATCGCGCTAATCAAGGAACTGTGAGAAGAGTACGGCGATAAGCATCGGCAACCAATTGAGCAAATAATCACAGAAGTTATATGACTGATAATAGCCCACGTAATTGCAGTAATCATTACCGTATGTAATATATAGCAGAGCTGCTATTTTGAGCAGAGACCAGTGCGTTACTAAATATAAAAGATAAGCTCTCCAGTCCAATGAAGAAAAGATCTATTAACATCACATTCAGAAATATTTTTATACGATATGCTTGAATAATAAATTTGCGATTCCGTCCAAATTTAACTCTTCCTAAATAAAACCTAAAACTTTCGTAAGAAACTGTTGTAACTCGTCACGCGATAAATTTACTCGAATCCTGTTGTTCACGCGAGGACAGATATTTATACTGTGAATCAAATTTTATTAGTGAATAGTAAAAAGTTGATTCTCAATTGATGAACAGAGACTGCATAAGATTTATATTTCTCTAAATGTAATCTACAACTGGTGGTCTTCCAAAGTGATTGTACGAAACAGTAATCATGTAGTTGAAAGAGGTTGTTCAGGGAAAGATATTATTGTAATACACCTGACAGAAGACATTAACACGAACTTAACGACATAATGCTTGAAATTTCTTGGAGCGAACCTATGGGAATGAATTTGTTTCTGTTACGCTGGCATTTTGCTAAACAAGGATTTGATTCGTCCTCAACGACAGCATGGTGAATACGACAAAGAAGAATGTCTGTATTCCAATGAACGGGAAGGCTAACGAGCGTCGGTAATATGGAAAGGACTCTATCCTCGCAAGAGGATGAACGGCCTAATATCGGATCTCATAAAATTCCCAAGCTCGTCTCGTAAGCAAATATGCTCCTACCGATCCACTATGATAGTCATAGATAAAACCTTAAAGCGTTCGCACGATAGTACGAAGGGCGAATACACGTTAACTGATTTGTTAGAAAATGTTAATCCGTAAAGGGAAATGCATGCTACGATCGATCGTAATGAATGAGCTAAATTTTCAAGGTCGTGGTGCAGCGAGAATACAGATTATCAGTGCACAAACGAACAAGAGTGTGAAAGATTCGTGAAATTAAAATAATTCCGAGAAAGTTTTTATAAAATTCCTCATTACGAGACATTATTAGTTTTTACCAATGTCATAAATACATGTTTATGAAATGAAATACAAATATTTCACGATGCCTATATCATTATCATAGTAAAACACCCGAGTTTTCTATAAGTAATAATGGAGGACTAGACTCATTTGATAAATGTTCGAAATCTGGCATCACGTCGTAGATGCGCAATCGCTAGAATCTCCTAAGCAGAGCCTAAGCTAGGAGGAGTTGGCCCGATGGCGTGCAATTACTGAAACGAAGTATTACGGAAATGAATGGTCCGCGATGCGTTAAACGCATTATAACGATCAAAAATTACGATGATTAGCGGGTCGTGCGGTGGCCGGACGGTGTAACGCCGGTCCGTCCGTAAAGTCCCCCGGTACGACGGGCCCACCTTATTAAAGCCCTGTGACGCACTCTCTCTCCACGGAACGATCGCGTCCCCATAAAAATCTCTCTCTTCCCAAATTGGGCCGTGAATTACAAGCCGCGGCTCCGGCGCACGTTTGCGCTCCTAAACGACTCTTTTAGTCCGGCAAGTAGATACTATAGGTGCTATTAACGCGCCCGGGCAGTTTATACACACCTAATGCATCGTTATGCGGCCCCGGCTGCCAGACGCAAGTACGACTCCGCGGAAGTGTATAAATTACCGTCGGCATTTCGGTAAATACGCGTAATGTCAACACAATAGTTTGGGCATTAATAGACGATGACGAACGAGTTCGTTGAACCATCTTAATCAAATAAGAACGCGACCGCCAAGTATGTGTTTTTTACGATGATCTGACTTGTGTAATGCGTCGCTGGTACTGTCATTAAAACCACGGAATATTAACCGCACGCTCAAAGAATATGCATAGTATTATAAATCTTGTATTGATAACAATTTTCTAATCTTAATATTATATTATTATATCTTAATATTATATTATTTCGCGTACCAAACAATGCTGTGCAATGATGAAATCATAAAAAAAGATCATGAAATAAGAATGCCCTCGAAATAATGTCTGGACGTATCGAGGTCGACTTTTAGTCGACGGAGCAAGCTGAACGCAAAGTTAAAGTCGTGCGATAAGATGCCGCGAGAGCAACAAATCAAAATCTTATCTGAGATTTCTCGTTAACACGTTGAAATTGATTGGATGCCGTACAAACAACCGCGGAAAACAGCAGATACGCGGATACGCCAGTAATGACAACGACAGCAGCCGATGACGCCAGACAAATAAATCCGCGCGACACAGCGCGTAACGAGCCTACCGCGATGAAAAAGAAAAGGAGATGACGCCGCGCGTTTCGCGTGGGCACTCGATACACCGGCTCGATCAGCCAAGTACCACACAACGATTGAGGTGGAAAATAAATCGCTAGAGAGGAGGCGAAGGTGTGCGTCGGCGCTGCGGAGTTCGCGACCACCTACGCGTTTCACGACGCCAAGGAAGAGCCGCAAAAAGGCGGTGTGTCGTTCGAGAGGGTCCGCCATAGATAAAAAAAAATATACTATATAAAAAACAGCGGAACAAAGCGACACCGAGAGACCGAGAAACTCAATCGACGATACTCGCGACAGTCGGAGAGGAAGAAGGGGACCTTCTTCTTGCGCGCGGAATATATCGCGCGGCAGATGTTCCCGTATGCAGATCTGGAGCGCGATTTCCAGAATTAATAATTTATAATGTGTGAGAATTATAGAAAATATTATCGGGCGGAACGTCAATATTGATTACCGATCGACGCGATTATCGAAGCGAGAGAGCGTGTCGCAAAAGAAACCGCATAGATAGTCAACATGCAGATAGTGGATGAAGCATCGACACGTGACTATCTATGCGCCAAATGTCCTTTAAAAAAACGTTTAAAAAAGCAGAAAGTGAAATCTTGACGAAGCGCGAGAGTAAAAACAGAAGATACGATCGATCGAGCTCATCTCAATTTCGAGCCTGTGGCTGCTCGAGAGGCATAATTTAAATTTCATCAAGCGTATAAAATCATGTTTACTTCTTATGAGAAAATTTGCTGATGTAATACTGATCTCTTATGGAATAAAACATTATCGAGGATTAACTCAATTAAATAAATCTTCCTGTATAAATTAAGTTAAACAGAAAAAGAGTCTCGAGATTGTTTCTAAAGAATAAACATTGAACACAATTCTTAATAACGATAATAAAATACGATAATATAAAAAAATGTGATTATATCACGCGAGATTGTTACAAAAAACATTATTTAATATTAAAAGAAAGTTCTCGCACGCATATTCTCATTATTTTCCATTCATTTAAAGTTTAAAGAGGCCATAGGACAAACTTAATTTTGCCGACGGCAAGAACGACGGCTTCGTAACCTTTGACCAAGTATCTCTATGTATTTTAAATCACGTACGACGAGTGCGAATGAGTTACGCGCGCGGCAGCGAGAAAAAGAAATCGAAACTTAGCGAGACGATACTGTACAGAGACGCAGAGATCGGCAAACAAATCAAAGAGAATTTGGTAGAAGCGCAGCCAGTCTATATACAATGATCTAAAATTTTACATACATATAATAATTTAAACAAACCGTCTTAATGCGAGAAGTGCAAATTTTCTTCACAGTTCGTATGAATGTGCTATTCAAACTTTTTCTGCTTTTCGTCACACTGATATTTAAAGGCAGTAAAATTTAACAACAGACGATAAATATGAGATTCTACGTATATCCCATATTATTTTTTACAATGCACAATTATTGTACCATAAACTGATCGGATAATTAATAACTTCCACGTAAATCACACATTATTGTTTAATATTATACTTCGTGACGTAAGAAACAAATAGTACTGTACGAACCGTGTGCGTCAGCTTCGCATCTGCCTAAGCCTCTTTGAAAAAAAAAAAAAAAAAA
>VBVR01005629.1:0-11643 GCA_011638315.1 Tetramorium parvispinum
TCATTTTAATTATTTAATTAATTACAATTTTTATCAATATACAAACAATTAATATAAATTGAAGATTTTTCATACATTTTTATAAAAGAAATTCTTATATATTGTCTTTAATATGGGGTTTTTCTATTTTTATTTTAATAATTTGCTATTATTACCATTTCAATCATTTAAATTACTGGCGGGAGTTACCAAGATTGACGGACCAATCAAAAGTTGCTATTACTTGGCCAGGCTCTTATTAAAGGGACTCTAATGATCCGCGAACGCGAAACGCCCTCTGCGGAAATCGGAAAAAGTGCACATGAACTACTACGTAAGTGGATGCAGCACGGATTGCAGGTTTCTCTCTCGTGATACCGACGAGATAATAATAATATTGTGGACCTGCGGATATGTTACCCGCTGGAAACAGCCAGTGACTATGTAGTTCAATGTATACATTTTGCAGATAGAGGCGCCAATAGACGAGTCAACAATCAAGACTGGTGTCATCCAATATGCTGACATGTTTGGTTCTCAGGCATTTCCCTGATTATTTTAATAAACAATTTAAACAGTACGTATTAAAACAAGAATTAACAGTTTGCACGTTAAATTTACACCGCATTGATGTAATGTTACGTCTTTGATCGCTGACGAACGGATCGCTTTGCAGAATCGATTGTCACCATGCTGCGATTATGGGAATCGGCGGACAAATGCATCAAGAAAGACGTGATAGAACCAGGTATAGCGTTGTCCAAGAAGCCCACGGAATGCTCCACGTGCACTGTTACGGTGGAGAAAATAAACGGTCCTGGAACGTTCGAAGCAGAATTGAAGCAGACATATCAGAGCACTTTTCTTGATGGCGAGCCGGAGAAGACGGTGATTATAGGAGAAGCCAGCTCAGAAATTGACGAGAAAGTTGAGAGAGCGATTTCCATGATGAATGTCAATGAGAGAAGTCTCGTTTTCATTACCATGCCTGTAAAGTACATGAATAAACTTATAGTTCGAATGTGTAAGTTCGAGATCACAATGACTCATTGCAAACGGCACAAACCTGTTTGGGAATGGAGCGCGGAGGAAAAGTACGAAGTAGCGTTAAGATACAAAGGGAGAGGTTCTGAATTGTTCAAGGATTCCCGAATCATAGATGCGTTCCGCAAGTTTAGCAGAGCTTGCAAGCTTCTGATAACGTTGGAGCCAATAGCAGACTTAGAATTAGATAGGCAGTTAGAATACAATATTAATGATTTAAGAATTGCATTGTATAACAACATGGCTATATGTCAATTGAAACGAGACAACTTTCAACATGTCGTTACGCTGTGCACCAAAGTGTTGGGCAAGGATGGGAATAATGTTAAGGCCTTGTATAGAAGAGGAGTGGCATATGGCTGTATGGGAGATAACGAAAGAGCTATAACAGATCTGAAGGCGGTACTTACCTTAGAACCCAGTAATCACTCGGCGAAAGAACAATACGATGTCTACAACACCAGGTTACAAAAATCACTTCAGAAAAATAAAGACATGTTGAAAAGAATGTGTGAGACCTACTTGAAATTAAATTAGATTGTTTTTATATGTATATATATATATATTTAATTTTTCGAGAAATAAAGTATATTTATTTTAAAATTGGAAAAATGAGATGAGATTTTTATTTCTATATGATCCTTAATTATTTTAATGTTATTATCAGCATTATCGTCACATCATTATATGTATTTGTATCCTAAATAAATTAACAGCACTGAATTAAAAAGTTGTATACTGCGCATAGCTACAGATGTAGATATATATAATTTATTTTATAATCTTTTTATTACAATATTTATTAGTATAAAATGGATAGCTGAAAGATAGAATTATGTGCAGTAAATATACATGCATCCTACAGTTTTTCTTTTGATATAAAATTTTTAATCCAGGTAACTTTGTCAATAGCCGCAACTACAAATTACTCAATGTCATGTTTCTATTTTTTAATTGCATCACAATTGTGTAAAATATATAAGATATTACATGTTTTTCACTCATACAAACATCAGTATCCTCAAATGACTTGAACAATCTGTACGTTTAATAGTCATATATTTATATCAGTTCCTAATTATTTTATAAAATTGCATAACAATATAACTGTTCTAATATGAAAAGAAATCGTTGTTTAATTGATTTTATATACATACTATCCCAAGTTTGATATTGTAATGAAGAATAGTAATCTAAACATTAAGAATAGTTATTGAATTTAATCACAAACTTGAGTTAATACGTAGTCATGTGTGTTGTGTACGTGTGCTAAATTTATTTATATAATAATCTTTATTTGCTTCATTGTTACAAAACCAGGAAGCGGGAAAATTTATTTATATATAATCTATGAAATTAAAAATGAAGAAATTAAGAAAATCTATAAAATTAATCAATAAAATTTAGCACGGAACACAAATTCTTGGTAACAAAATTAAATTTTAATGGCATCTCCATAACCATGGACTTTCGCATTTCTATTATCCTACATCACTCATTCTGTATAAAATATAATAAGATGATAAAAGTATGGCTATATATTAATAATACAAAACTCATTATTCCCTTGTATTGTATCTAAACTAACAAAAACAAATATATTAATCAAAAATATTTTTAGAGCTGCCTCTAATATTTATATCCGTTAATGGAGATACAAAAGAATACAATTATAAAAAATAATAATGTTGCATTTTAAATTTTGGATCTATCATGTTACAAAGCAAGAGTTATATTTTGGGATACAAATATGAACTTATAAGTACGATTTTAAGTAAATAATTGAAAATATCAAATATATAAATAAATTATACTGTTATAAAACCACCACCAAGTACACGCTTTTAATTTTTATTATGTTAGAAAAAGTATATTTTTCTGTTTGACATAGTATCTTATATTTTTCAAAACGATAATAATGTATGTTATATTTAATAAATTATAATTATCTGTCGATAAAACTTGCGAAGTTGCAGTCCAATGTTATAATTCATTAATAAATTGTTTAAAAAGTAGAATTCTATGTAAGTATAAATAAACTCGTTACTCTATCAAGTACGTTATAGTTGAATATAAAGTATATCGCTTGGCAAGACTTGGTAGAGTTTTAATACACATATACGTCAAATTATATTACCAAAATTACTCATTGAATAAAATTCATGGAAACAAAGACGCTATTTTTTTTCTTTAACATATGTATGTACATCGCTTTTAAATGAAAACTTTATTACAAACTTGATAAATATCAAGCAGTAATATTTTTATTCAATGAGCAATATAGAAAATGGAGTCCAGCATATTTAAGACATAAATTTGATTAACAGCGTGTTGACAATAAGACTTACATTATTCTTAAGTAGATCGATACAATTGGGCAACTTCGAGATATTGCATTTAATAAAGTCATACACTACAGCAATATGGCGTGTGAATATCTATATTAGTAATTAAATAAATTTTCTAAATATTTTTATCACTTTCCTTTTCAAACTATATAAAATGTGAATAATATTGTGCAATATATACATTCTTTCTTTTATTAAACAGTAGTCCAGTACAATATCTTATGTAGCGCATTTCTGGCACGAATGAAATCTGAACTTCGTTAGTCCAAGCATAATATAAATAACACATAAAATAACAAATAATAATATTGAGAGACATAATATAGGCGAAATAAAATCCTTTTTAGTAAAACAAAAAAATAACTGCAAAATGCATTTTAAATGTAATAAATACAACAGAAAAGCGTCATATATTTAACGGAAACGAAGAGATGTCATATAAGAACTTACTTTCCTAATATAATTTCTTAATATTTTGACAAATGCACTTTTCTACTTTTTAATAATTCGTAATGATTTTAAATATATTAACATCTCTGTGATAAAACTTTCAGGTCAAACTACAATAATAATGTTTTTCACCAGTACAAGATTTTATTTTTACAACATATCAAGGATATACTAGGCAATACTAGCACTCACGATTTCCATCAATCTAACGCTGATTTATAATTAGAATACATTGTATATACATTCACAGTCATTTTCAAATTAGTGCTTTCAAGCCATAATGTTTAATCCAGTTTTAAACAGAGAGAAAACTATTCATGGCGGTACGTCAAAAAGTAATGATATTGTAAAATTTAGTTATGCCACTTAATATTAACATATAAGGATGCAATATTTCGACTCGTTTGAACAATTGGGATATTATGGGAATGAAGAATATTACAATAATTTAGGCTTGCCATTGGCAGTGACAGTGGCGTTCATTGTTGAATTCGTTGCCGCTATTTCAGCAGCCTGCGCCACTGCTACAGACACGGACTTCTCCACGAATTGTTGGTAGAGTGGCTTCATGAACTGAACAAAAGGAAAAATAATTCTTTCCATCAATACTATTTTAGAAAATTATAATATGCAACATTGCCTAAGTGTTATATTCCAAATTTCGAGATTTTTTATTATTTTTTAACTATAAGATGCAGCATTCATTTTATGGAGCATAACGCGCCAATACATGGAAAATATATTAATAGTTATACGGAAGAAATAGAGTTTTTTGAAGCGCATATAATGTTTGGAAAGACAGATGTAATCAGTGTTAATATCAAATATATGATTATATATGTAACCGAATGCCATACCTTTTCGATATTTGCTCCTGTTAGCTCTCAGCTTATGATAGGAATAAAAAAAAAGACAATAAAAGAGAGTGATATTAAATGATTATGCTTCTGTTATGAAACGGTTCTGGTTAGTAAGAAAAAGTGTCAAAACATAGATGTGTAAGAAAAATAAGGAGTTAGAGGAGAGAGCAATTTGAAATTGAAGATAATTAAAGATTAAAATTAGACAAGAAAAGCGTGTGATCAGATATAGCCATGTCTACGAAGATCACGATAAGTAAAATGACATATAGGTATTGCAAATACGACTACAATAATGGACAGGATTAGGTATCTTAAAGTATACGTTAATTTATAACAAAGATGAGCACATAGCCAGACCTGTTGCAATAAAAGAATGTTACATATTAATTGTTATTGAACATCATACGAACATGTTAATAATAATATGCAAGGTATACATATATCGTGACAAGTGCTGTTTGTATGCAACATGTAAAGACAGATGTAAATTTTCATGTGATTTTAGTGCAGATTTAAATATTTGGTAAAGATTTTATGGCATTAATTAGAATTTCTCTTTTATGAATTATATTAGATTAAAATCAAGTACGTTAGAAAACGAGTACATGACACATGATGTTTATAAAACTAATAAATGAGTAAAAAATCTCTACCTTTCTCAAATATCGTTTTTCATTAGTACACTGTGAAAAATATAATTTTATCAGAAAAGTGTTATATCTATACGATAAGAATCAAAAGCAGGTACATAGGAAAAATAAAGAATTTTCGATAATTTCTAAAAAACTACTCGTACTTACATTTTCCCATATTTTACTAGCTAAGTCATCTATTTGTGTTCCAATTTCTCTGAATTCTCCGCTATACCTAAATAAATCCAAACAAAAAATAATACTTAGAAATCTTGATCGTAAGATAATAGAAAATTGCAAATACGATATTTTAACATACCTTATATATGCCCATAAGACAAGCGTGAGGAGGCCAATACCCATAATAAGATTACATACATTTGCTAATGTGTACAGACCAACAAGACCAAATATTCCAGATAAAATGTACATAGTAACGGCAATTGCGAAAAACACTGCTGGCGTTCGCGCTGCTTTAAAAATATTTTTGCTCTCATTGTACGCCTTAAATTGCGAGAAAGCTTCATCCATGTCCTATATTGTAAAAAAAATAACTTATGATAAAATGGACATTAAAAAAGAATAAATCAATCTGTAAATAATTAAAATAAAACTAGCAATTAATTAAATGTGCATAATTACCTTAATTAATTTTTCCATATATATTTGACTGAATTCTTCTCCGCCCATCTTTCGTTTATTCTGGAATTGACGAAGAGCTGAAGTCATACAGTGTTGATGTTCGGAATCTAAATGAGCAGTCGCTAAAAACGGTTTCGATCCACCACACACGGTCTCCATCATCTGAAGGTATAAATCCTTAGCTTCTGCTACAGCGGTTAAGTTGTTAGCTTCTGCTGTGGCCTGTAAATGCGGAACACGATTACTGCGGTTGAGATGATTGCTTGTTCCAGTTGAGTGAAACAAAAGATCAAAAATTGTAAATAAAAATTGCGAATTATAGAAACCGCAAAATTATACATACCACGAGCATACTCTTCGGTTCGGGAAGTTCATCTCCCTTGTAAAGATTGATGTAACTCTTGAAATATTCCAACAGATCTTTCGCTTTCACGACTTGGCCGTTAATTTTCTTGGTCACCAGATTTTCAGGCGCCAGTATCATTGGTATGAGCACTTTCAATTGTTTTTTGAACTCTGCCTGTATCTCGGATAATCTACCGTCAAATCTTGGATTCGTCGCGATCTCGAGCCCGGGATGCGGCATAAGAAAACACGATATGTCCGAAAAGCAGGACTTAATGTGCTTTCGCAAGCTCTGCAACTCCGGATGCTGCCTGTCAGAAATCTCCAGTCTCTTATCGAGCAGTTTCTTTCCGCCGTTTGCACCGTAATCGGCCTCGTACGGATAAACCCAGTCTCTGATTAAGAACTGCAATCTTTGGAAGGGCGTGCTGTCGGAGCTCTCTAGCGCCAATCTACCGTACTCGGTGAACAGCTGTAGATGCTGAAGATCATCCTCCTGGATATTTTGCGATAGATTGTATATTTGCACGGAGGACAGCATCGTACTCAATGCGAACACCGTCGCGCAGTCCCGTACTGTGGACTGACTGTCGAAAGCGCCTTGAGTGTCCATAAGAATCACAGCGATTTTTTCACCGTTCGCCAAGGTAGCGGGATAAACCTTCGACCACATCAATATTCCGGTAGTATCTCTCTCGGAACCACCCCTCCATGAAAAACCACTCAGTGGCTCGTCCTCAGCGCCCAACCAGGAATCGGTATCGTTGTGTAACGTGTACTGTTGAGTAATATAATAAATTGTTGGTAGTTATTTAATAATTGAGTTTTATGTAGCTCTCGAGCTAGTATGAAATAATACGAAAGATCTAATTATCTATGTATGTTCTTTTGTAATTCAGACATTGACGATTAAAGTAATAAAAGCCAATTATTAAGTCTGCAAATATCATTTACCTTGTTGTTCATATAACGAAGAAAAAAGTCAAGAAGGAAACTTTTGCCTTTCCTGAAGGCACCTGCAACAGATACCACAACCACACTTCTATCTTTCACATCGTCTTGTAGGAGAATTTCTGATAATGCATCTTCATCTAATTCGAAGGTATGATCTGGATGGGCAAGTACCACTTGCACAGGCCGTCCACCGTCCGCGTCTTGTTCATCCATTGGCGAGAGTCTGTCTATCCGATCGAGTTTTCCTAGATAATCTGCAAAAGAAAACTGGACTAAAACATCTCTATTGCAAATAATTTATAACAATTAATAATAATAATGCAGATAAAACAGAATTATTGGAAAAATCTATTCTCATTATTTTATCTTTAATATTAATAAGCATTTAAAAAATAAATTTTACTCTTTTTAAGTCACAAAGTTCAAAACGATGCCATCGATATTCTCGTTGCTCAAACGGACTCAAAGAAAAATATAGCAAGGAAATTATACACAGTCATGTGTAGACTTTGATTACCAGTCGAGAATGTAAGCGGATTCTCAATGTAATTTATTGCAAAAATAAGTAGTCTATGAATAAAACTGCTGTCAGTTACATTTAATATATTGATTCGTGACATTAAATTGCCAATGGCAATTTAATATCACAAGTCAATGTGTTAAATGTAATTGGCAGCAGTTTTATGCAAGCGACCGACTGACTGAATAGCAAATGTAAATCGTCGAAAAACTATATATTGTTAAATATTTCATCAGTTATATCACATAAAAAATTTATATATTTATTCACAGTTAGGCTTTTTCGTCTTTTTATAATTTGGAAAATCTATGATTAAATATATTCGCTTAATCATATTTTAAATTGCGACGAAATAGTGTCAGCATATAATAAAATAAAAATTTAGATCTTAATATACGATTCAAGTATGATAGATTTATCCTTATAGCGATGTTTTCTGGTAACCGCAGAAAAAGTTGAGTTTCTCCACTCAAAGAAATGACACGAGGAATACCGTTATGATAATGATAAAGACAGAATACCAGACCTCCAAGTAAAATAGATGAAGCGAAACAAGAAATGCTCGTTCTCAAACTACCATGTAGTATAATAAGCTAACTGCTAGACCGTTACTCGCGTTATGAAAATATGGTAATAATTATAGCCAAAAAATATACCAGGAAATTAACAGAAGACTTCACCACATTCCATTTTTTACAATTTCTTGCCACGAATAAGACATTTATATTTATCAAA
Source organism: Tetramorium parvispinum (assembly GCA_011638315.1). Classification (NCBI taxonomy): domain Eukaryota; kingdom Metazoa; phylum Arthropoda; class Insecta; order Hymenoptera; family Formicidae; genus Tetramorium; species Tetramorium parvispinum. The sequence goes on from VBVR01005629.1 coordinate 8,513, forward strand.
ATGTATAAAAATTGTGTTTGTAATTGATATTTACGTACCACAGATGAAATCTATTCTCCGATTACTATTTTTATTTTGGATATTTTTAATTCTTTTACGTACATATGTATATTGAAGAAGCAAAAGAACATTTCACAGTTCTTACGATGATAATTTTCCATTATTAAAGCGAGTACACTTGCATAAAAGAATTGTTTTTATCACATCTCCACACACGACTTTTCCTAGCGATATCAAGAGATATCACGAGAAACTAAAGTTTAATCAACGATAATCAATAGTTTTGATAATCAACAAGAATCAGTAGAAATATATTATTTGTATATTCTTTTGTTTGTCGTACTTTCTTTTCGTACTATTTCGAAATATTCTGTCTATTTTGAAATATAAAATTTTAAAATTAGTAACGAACAACAAGTTTGTGATAAATGAGATAATTAATATAATAATTAATAGATATAATTCGAATAAAGTTGTAGTTTTCTAAGATACACTTGTAATTTTAACTAAACTCAGCAATATATTCAATCATAACACCGTATGTGTGACAGTCGATGTTTTCAGTGACATCGCATGCTATGCTTCGTCATATAAAAGCAATACATCGCAGTCGGTTTATGCGCGATCTTTTCAATCTTTGCTACTTGTTTTATAATCCGATGACTATTATGTTTTTATTAATGGTCTCGCATAATTTTGTAGCCAAGAATACTGTAAAGCAACAAGCAAGTTATATAAATATTAAAAAAAGACTAAAAATAGTTATAAATCTTAAGTAATTTTGACATATCCTGTTTATCCTACATATGCTTTTCATATGTCGTTTAAAAAATTTTTAAATTTTTGCGTATGAAGATGAGTAGTAAATGCAATATCTATCGCGTTGAATTAAATCTTTTAATAATTCTCAATCGGTTTGGCATTTATATTGGGATTGCTGCCAAATTATTTCAGAAACATCTCGAATATTTATAAGTTATCGAAGATTTCACATGAAGTTAAGAAATAAGCATATATAACTTCTGTTAATATTAATGTTCAATTACAAATAAAATTACACGAGTACATAGAATAGATTTAAATATAAATAACGTTGAAATCGAGATCGGTGCAGTCTTACACGACGGACTATCTTTTTTTTTTATCGATACCCTTGAATGATTACTTGAATGATTAATATTAATTATATTCGTGTGACTGCCACACACAATTTTATGGTTTTTGTTCTACTTCCTCGATGAATCTTCACGTCATCGTCGTTTATGTAGTATACATCCGCGCGCGCGCGATCTCCATGACTCTCCTTATCTCACAATCGCACGAATCATTTATATTACCGTACAAGGTTATGAATTTTTTGTCTAGAAACGGAGAAAAAAGAACGAATGCGCAAGATTTAATTAATTATTACTATTACTCAAAAGGATTAAGATAACAGAATATCGTTATAAACACAATAATATCCAGATTATTTTACAGATAATTTTAATTTAATTTTTTTTAAATATCATAAATGTAAAAATAAAACACATCATTATTAAGACAGAATCAATGGAGCCGTCATTAATAATAAATTTTAATTATAATAGACAATGATACAAAGAAATAATTAAATTTATATTACATCGTTCGTTCATGCGTTGCAAGAAGCATTTTACGGTTTTCAAGAAAATTTTAGACTTTCCGTGATATAATAATAAACTTTCACATTGCATCCTTTTCTTCGAATCGTCTGAAATACATGCGACCGAGATATTACGAGGACTCACGTGAATTCGAAAGAACAAGACGGCTTTTGCGGCGGAACGATCCGGAAAAGTTGTAAACTCAGGGCAAACCTCTCGCAGGAAGAACTCGGGCGATGCCTGAGAAAGCTACTGGCCGTGCGAACTCGTCGCAAAAATTTGATCCTACGAGATTACCTGACGAGTCGCTTTTGTTGGTTTTCTTTCGTACACAAAGGAAAAGTATTTTATCAGAGAAAAGAGCGACTATCGCGTGCGCGCGCAAGAAGTCGGTCGTCGCTTCGAAATTCGCACGGAATCGTTACATTTTTAAAAGGCTTTCAGCAACACGGCAACGGCTATGATCAGCGATGCGATTTACGAATGAGAAAAGGCGGAGAGACGGACAAACGATTTGAAGAGAGCAGTCGAATAAACATTTAATCAGAAAAGCAACTTACCCATATTTTCGACTGCCTTATGCTGTTGTTGTGGTACACGGTTCACGTTCTCGTCGAGGGTCGTCATCGGAGCCTTCTCGGCTGAAAGCAAATTTTTTTATGTGTTTAGATCACTGTTATATTTATACTTTGTATAAAATCTGCTTTAAACTATTAAAAGTAATTAAACTCAGATGAAACTTCATGAAGTCGATTTAAAATCGATAATGATTCTTCATCGAAATCTCTCACTCTGTCTAGGTTCTTAATAAATTTATAAATATAAGAGAAAAAAAAATTAATATATCTATTGTGTGTGACACTGTGTGTGTATAAGTAAATTCAGTTTGAAATCATTATTCCCCAAAAATTTCGTAAAAATTTCAATAATCAACACAGAAGGATAAACACAATCAACATTTTATCATTTTATTAAGTTTTTGATTAATAAGACTATTTTCAATTTTCCTTAATTTTATTTACATAAAAAATTTAAAAAAATAAGAAAAAAGAATTTTCATGGACCAGGCATCGAATTAATCGACAAGACGATCGCGTTTTCAGAAAGTTATTTGAAACACTAACTCGGTTTCTGCTGTGCTTCCACAAATACGCTACGTTGCATGCCATTTCCGAGATCGGAATTGTGAGTCGTCGTCGCAAATGCGGTCTGTTGCGTTCTCGTTCTCGGCGGTCTCGCCGGTTCCTTCGGTACATTCGACCTTTCCGACGGCCTTGACCCAGAAGGGTCGTTGAGCCGTTTCCGTCTCGGCGTTACGATTTTTCTCTCAGCCATATCACCGGCTCATTCGTCACTGAATCAACACGACACCCGACGCTCGTCAGGCTCGAAATGAACGCGAATTAAATATATATATATATCGGGAAAACACTCGGCCGCGACGCGCAGATGCACTGTGCACACACGATACTCGGATACTAAGTCCGCGAGGAGAGTCAGACTAGA
>VBVR01005631.1:0-11639 GCA_011638315.1 Tetramorium parvispinum
AGATGTGTATAAGAGAGATGTTTTGTGATATATATTTGATAAATGTTGTTAATTTGTCAGATTATCAAATTATAGAATAATCGTTATTATTAATTAATCGTTATTATTAATTAATATAAATAAACTTACAATTCACTTTATTTGATTAATTTGATTTACTTTATTCAATTATCGTTAATAAAAAATAAATTTTTTAAGATAGAAACTTTTTTGAAAGACTTATTAGCAAAAGTCAAAGGGAGAATTATATTCTTTAAACGAAATATTTCGACGGAAATTAAACACAAAACCATTAAGGAATACAAAATTTTGAGAATTATTATGTGCTATAAATTCTTTAATCAAGAAACCTCATTACGGGATGCTACAAACTGTAGATTTTACGTGATATTTAGCCAATGAAATAATCGAGTAACAATAAAAGTTTATACTACCGCGCGTTCAAGTTAATCTTCGTCGACATCGCGACGCCGCAAAATGTTATCGTAGAACTCGATTAGATACTTTCGCCAAGAACCACGGAGACGAACTGAGAAAGCTTTAAATTAAAGCCTGTCTACGTGAGAGACGATACGCGACAGTTGAAAAAGTCGTCGGTCAAATGTGCTCGTTGCGAAGAGTTTGCGAGTTTCTTCCCGCGACTAGAGGAAGATACAAGAGAGGATGAAGTAAGATCGTCGCGAATTGTCGAGCGAAGAAAGGATGCTTTTTATATGGTGCATCGCGGGGGAAACTTTGGCGAATGCTCGCGGCGATCGCGAGCGCGAGCGCGGTAAAGCCAATTTTTCGAGCATAAGCGCAAAAGTGGTAAAACACTCGGAACTCGCACCAACGAAAGAAACGATTTCCCTCGTTTCGATCTCCCTTACCGCCCGCGTCTCTCCTGTCTTCCTCTCCGTTTCTCTCTCGATCCTCTCCCGGGCTCGTTTTCGTCGCGTGCCGCATTTCGCATGTTCGGACGCGCTTTAAATTGGGCGCCCTTTAAAACGTGAGAATTATTCAACGCTCCCGCCGCGTTACGCCTCCGCTGTTTGTTATCTCGCCTCTCGCGCGTGTTACGTGACTGGAGTTACGAGCGCGCGCGAAGAAAAATGTCGCGCCGTCGACGGTACATTATGATTATCTATAAGGTATTAACTCGTTCTTCGTTGATCCTCCAGTATGTTCGGAGGGCGAAACGTGCCTTTTTTGATATTTTATCCCGCACGCCGTTCATTCACGGCGCGTTATTATCCACGGTAATAATTAACTCTTTTTCGTACATCCGATCCGGCAAACACGTGCTGCTCTCGATGGTCCATTCTTAATGCTCCGGCTCCGTGTGCGCACTTTTTATTTACAACGTGTTATTACATTCATTTCAGGATTTATCAAAATTGTCAGGAGACATAATTTTTGAAATTTTTAAACTCAATTGTTCAACGTTCGTACGCTGTTATTGCATTCAACTCTGCAATTATTAATTCACGCGGCGTACAAAGTCTCCAAATACCCGCTGTCGATTTTGAATTTTATTTACTGAGCATATGCGTGCTCGATGTAAATACGTAATTAAAATCAAATGATTAGCATTAAATGTGCGGTGCGATTTAAACAAAATTATCGTATTTTGCACGAATGCCGCGGTTGCTTCCATGGCTCGGCAATCAGCGGCGAACATTCGTTGCAAATTGACAGTAATCCGAATAGCTACAAAACATCGTTGCGGCAGAAATTCAAACTATTGTTTCGCGTTTCGTAATATGATTCAGCTGTGTGTTTTATAAAGAACTTTTACTTTGTACGCCATACGTAAAATAAATTCGAAAAATGTGCGTAAAACAAAAGACTTGCGTTTAAAAGCGCCGCTAAAACTATGTGTCGGCATGCAAATAAAAGTCGCGCAAAAACAGTGCTGTAGATACCGGCTCGTTGTTATACACAGCTTTTTCTCAATGTTGATTCATGTAAATATATCCATTTTAATTCCAGTTTGCGAGTGGCTCGCACAAAAACCGGTCCGTACCTCAAAGAACGTTGTATATCAATTTTTGACGAGATGAAACTACTACTACTACTACAAGTATGCATATTACTGTAGAATGCTTCTCATCCTTTTATCAGGTATATATTACAAGTAGCATGTTATAATTATTCGTATATTGCAAAAATGAACGTATACCTACTAATTACAAATTGCAAAAATACTAATGAAAAGTTCTTCTCCTCTCAGAAAAGTGACATACAATGCTCTACGGAGGAAAGCTTTGCCTGATAAAATCGACTTATCTCGTATACCATCGTAATATATTTATTAATTTATTTTCTTATCCTGTAATTTCGTAATTTATTTATCAATCGAATTGAATAATTTCATCATAGCTGCGCGACGAGATAATGGAAAACGGATTCGTACCGTGATAGCGATTATGCAAAGTTGATCCGTGCTCGAAGCTCTTGTTTCAACCGTGTGACAGCAGACGTCCAGCCGCGGAAAGAAATCACGGCGTGCTGAATTCACTAGCCGAGCGAAATAGTTTTGACACGTTGCCGGCTCTATTCGTTCGGTGCACGAACGGAGTAATATACGAGAGAACTTTTTCACTGCCTCAGACGCAACGTCGTTCTTAGCAGAAAACCAAGTCACCTTCTCCAAACACATTTCTGAGAAAACGTATACATCACGAGCGCTGTCTCGGATATCACTGCATTTCCACGAAAATATCTGTGAAATGTACACCGATTCGATGCAAGTCTGCCATTAAAAGATGCAAAATCCACAGGGGAAACTTAATATTTCGCCTTGGAGTTATCAGTTCGTAGACACACGGAGTATCATTTTCAGGGATGACACGAGTTTGTCGATATGTATTGTTACACTCGAATGCAGAGACAAACGCGAGTCATAGCCTGGAGGACAGAATTGAAAAATAATTTCAGATTCAATATAGAAATGAATAAACAATTGATAATAGCGGCTAAGAGAAACGGGATGTACTTGAAGATTCCGGAAAAAGGGCAGTAGATTCGAACATTACAATCGTTCCTTACGAAATAACCTCTGGTCTCGCCTGTCTAAACGGCCACCGACACCGGTATGAAACACCGAAACTGGACGCCGGACGAATGGAACCGGACGAATCTCCGTAAAAAATCGTCGCCCCGACAGCCGGATGATTTTCACGCCATTTGACGCGACCACAACACGCACGCCCCGCGGATTCGCAATCCTTCGCGCTCGTGTACTATCAACCGCACGCGCGGGACAGGTGCACGGATCGTCCAACCGCAACCGAGAACCACGCCGTACTAAACTCGCGGCAAGGGCGGCGGAATGGTTTTGACACGCCGCCGGCTATATCCGCTTTTCCGCCGACGCGACAGTCGCGAGGGGCGCATGTGCCGATATAATCCACGCTTGTACCGGCGTACGTTCACCCACACACGCGAAACGTATGCGCGCACACACACACACACACACACACATGCCGCCGCACGTACGAGCGACCGCGAGAGGGGAGGTGAAAAGCGACGAGATGGAGAACACGCACCCCGAGAGAACTTTCTACGCCCGTAGGGTGTTTCGACTCGAAGAAGAAGGAACGGGGGAGGATCAGAGGGGTCACTGCGAAGACTACTGATGTTCGGTCAAGGATTCGAAATAATCTTTCCTTAGTGGAGCCTTCCTGTACATTCCTTTCATTGTAACGTTCATTTTCTTTTCGCTAAAATCTTTTCTGAGACGTATATTACAATTTTCTATGTCCTATAGTTAAATTCTTTTAAATTCGAAATTTGAAACTGTTTTAAATTTGAAATTTTTTATTTTCCATTTGGAGCTTTCATGACTCTCAGCAAGTTTTTTGTAAACTGAGATATGTGTTTCGGTCATCTGACAAAGTTATTTATGGTAAAATATAATGCTTTTGTTGGGATTTTAAATTTAGTTGTAAATTCACAACAAACAAAAATTTCCGACAATTTAGCCAGAAATACTCAAAATTATGTAAAAAATGCATGTAAAGAAATACAATTATGCAAGAGATGATTTTTCTTTATGTTATTAAATTCGAATTAATACTGATGATACTGACGATGAAATAACCTGACGCTAGAATTATGACGGAAGCAGCTGCATGTTTAATGTGTCAGAGAACTAATCGATCAAACTATGATTAGAATACATTAATATTTACGTATTAATATTTACGTAATAGTTACGTAACCAATGAGAATTAATATACGTTTTACTCATAAAAATTGCACATTGTACTGTAAGTATAAATTATTAATAATATACAGAAATATTGAGAGAATTGCACATTTATTTTATTAACAATAATATCTTGCGTGAAATAGTGTAAAGTATTAAGAAAAAATAATTCGGAGTCAATTCTTCTAATAAATCAAGTAGCTTTATTCATTAATCGCCAGAATTTATTTTTCACTCATTTATTAATAATAGCCGAATTATTTTTTTAAATAAAACTTATCGATGACAAAAGTACTCTATGACAATTTTGATGACAAGATATTCATCGAAGAATGAACATTTTTCGCGAAGAGAGAATATTGGAGCAATTAATTTTAAACTGCAAATATCGAATGCGCTCATCCTTCTGCGCGAATACCTCATGATCGAGCTCGGTATTACAGCGCATAAGCTGAGGAACTTTTCAATCTCGTGGAACACGAGCGCGCAGAGGGCATTGTCGTTGGACAGGATTGGCACAGGTTCAAACTTGATCGAACGGCAATTACGTTGATTGAAAGGCCAACACAAGTGTCGCCTGTGTACCCGGAGAAACGAAGACTCTCGGCTCCAGTTATTCACCGAACACATCTCTCGGCCGAACGAAGAAACCGGAATGAAAACACATTTATCAAAACATTTCGAAATCTTGTTATTTTTCCGATCAAAAATCATCACAGAACAGCAAAAGGGCGCCGTGTACATTTCGGAAAAATTTTTTTGAAAAAGATTGACATTGTAAAAGGATTTTAACGAGTTAGTTAAAATAAGAAATATTAAATGTTAAAAAAATTATATATAACAATTAGATTTTATTGTAGAAATTGTTTGAATAAATATTTCTGGAAATATTAAATGTTCTTTTCAATTTCTATTTAGATTAGCTTAAAGGGCTCGAATTACAAGAAATAAATGCTGACAATTTGATGCGATATTGGATCATGTTTTATTATTGTTCTGAAAATGCAGAATTATTAATATCCGATCATATTAATAGGTTTAACTTCACGGTTCGAAGGTTCGAAATTTGCGGATAGGAATACGATGGAGTAAGAAGAAGGAAATGCCGTTGCCTTCACTATTCCGGAAATTGTATTTCCGGGTAATTGGATGGCTGATGTTTATGCGCGGAATTACATCGAATCTGTCTTTTCAAGGTATTATTACTTAATTTGTATCGGTATTCTCTTCAGTATTTTCCGATAGCGCTGTCGTCGCGAATTATTGCGAAAACAAATCGTTCGTAAAATATAGCGAGGAATAATCAGGGAACATACAAACACAAAATCCCAGGATAATCGAGACTTCTTTCAAGTATAGTAGATATAGTCGAAGAACAACCAAAGACAATAACTGTTTTAAAAACAAATTATTAATAATAATTAAAAATTAACAAAATCGAAAATTAAAGTTTAAAACAGGAATTGAATTCAAAAGTTTGAATTAAAAAAATTAAATTAAAGGTAGATAGAATGTCGCTTCCATTTAACTTAAATTTCATCTTAATGTAAATTTAATTTAAGATTTTAATAATCTAAATGTGTTTAATTGATAACTTGAGATAAATGACGGTTTCTTCAACAATGCTTTAGTTGAGAAAGAGAATTTAAATTTATCGTAGCATCTATAGATACTCTAGAGAAAATCTCATAATTAGAAAACTTTTGTCACTTTCAAGTTCTTTTTCGTTTAAATAATGTGCATTAATGCCTTACTAACTAAATGTTTCAATACATACATCATGATAATCAGTCAATCAAAATTATCCACGGTAATTCTTATCTTTGCCTCGACTTAAATGCACGTAGAATCAATGCGACATAGTAGCACAATTTAAAACGTGAATTATGCACCTCGCGAGAAAGGTCAAGTTCTCACGATGGTAATACTTGTTCGAGAGCACGTTCGACAGTAACGAATGGAAGATATGTCGTGCCTTTAATTGATGGCAAATTCAGTGTTCCGGATCAGCTGTTATCTCGCAAAGAGATAGACGGCGAGTCTCATTCGAGCAAAAACGATCAGCTCATCGAACCTGATCGATTTCGCGCATTGAAGTATGAAGTCTCATTCAGTCGTTCATGTTATCGAACCTCTCTCTTATCATCTTCTCGCAAAGTTGCGGCAAATCCTCCCCCTTTTAAACGTTTCAAAAATTTCATTTCCAAGAATTTTTTTATTTATTTAAATTATCGATCCCATGGAACGACTGTTTATATAATCCACTGTATTTATCTTTACTAATGTAAATGAGAGAATTATCGAATAATTTTATAAATGAAAATATACGCATAAATGAATATTTAATCTGACACACTGGAGAGAACCATGAATTCATATTCAACATATTTAATGTATGTTTGAAATACAGTAAATTTATCGTCCTTTACGTGAAACTTCTCGTGGAAACGGATATGGATCTCTGAGGTCCCTCAACCCACCCCGTTTCTCAGCCCTCGCTCTTGTTCCACCCTTCAGAGCAGCGTACCGTGCGATATCGGAGAGGGAGGAGGGGGGGAGGGGAGTCTGATTCAGTTTTCAGTCGCGCGTTGACAGAGAACGAGGGGGCGGCCGGGTATAATTCGTTTGAAGTTTCAACGCTATTTGCGTCGGAGTATTTTTTCGGCGCCCAACTACGCCCTTTCAGGGCATCGCGTCGCTTACGACGGGGCTAATATCCGGCGTCTGACGCGAAAATCCCTCGTTCCCGTCCATCGTCTGTCTTTCGAGTCTCAGCCAAACGAAAAATCGGCCTTACCGAGTCAACTTCAACAATCAACGAATGCGCGAATAAACGCAATTTCCGCGAGTGATATTTCAAGGATTAGACAAAAGTATTATGAATTATAAAAGAGGAACATTATACAACACATGACGATTGAAATTGTAGGCGTATCACTTTTCTTTCATTTCTTTGTGTCCTACGCAATACAATTTTTATTTTATTTTAAATCATAATTTGGCAATTAATTTAATAGTTATTTTAGAGAAACTATAACACGAAACTGTGTGATAGCGGATATGCTAATAACAGCTCTGTAACAACCGTTGTGATGAAGTATTTCGCTTGCAATCACTAGGCGAAGCAGTTTGCGAACAAAATTAACGCTCGATTTCCGCGATCGCTGTAAGCACGAACCTGCACACGCGGCCCTTCGGATAATCCCGATACCGTGTAGGGGAACCACCTATCAAACTTGTTCGCGGAGTTACTCTCTCGTGCGGCTACGACTCGGCGCTCGTAGAGCGAGACACTTCGAAGTTCGGGAATAGACCACTCTCGAAAAGTGGTGTGCGCTGGTTTACTACCACGGCAACTTGCGGATTTCGAGTACGAGGAGAGAGGAGAGACGGGGCGAAAGGTGAGGCAGGGCAAGAAAGCAAAATCTGAAAAGAAATACGCGTCGCCTTGGACGCGGAAAGCGCACAAAACGCGACGACAACCACCGTTAATGGAAGGAGATAAGAGCGGAAGATGGCTGTTCTCGGATGATAGAAAAGTCGGAGGGATTTTTGAAGATACGAGAGACAAAACATGAGAGACAAAAAGAGAGAGAGAGAGAGAGAGAGAGGCGAGAGAAACGTTACGAAACATTCGCACGCGAACTAATCTGCGATATATACGCGCGCGCGCGTATATATGTGTTGTATATATGTATATGTGAAGGAAAAGAAAGCTCCCGAAGAGCTCCTGGAAAGATTCTGCAGGCGCGGAGGCTACTGCATAATTCCGGCGTACGGCAGAAGCAGAACTATGTTCATGAGAAAAACACGAGGGTAACCGTGGAAAGCAGCCATTCTCTCGGCAGCCGAGCTCTCGAGAACCCCCGACAGAAAACTTTAAAACGGCCGATATAATCGGATTAGTAGATGCACAGCGAGTTGGCGCTGTTACTTTAGCTTAAAGTCGGCGTTACGTCGAACAGAAATTTGCCCTCCGTCGTGATAATAAAAAAAAAACAAACATACGAGTTACGTTTTGATGCGAGCTCGCGTGGATTTCACATTATCGCTTTAATACGGATAATGTAATCGATTATCTCTCATTGGATTACCAGATCACGTTAATAATACCGTCGTTAATAAACCATTAAATTAAGTAATTTTTATCATACGTGCTGATGGTATAGCTTTAATAAAAATAATAAAATAAATTTCCAGCAAAACGTAATTATCACTCTTCAATAATTTGTATGCAAATTTTTATCTTCGATAAAACTATGTTAAACACATCGTTAGATTGCTATTATCTACTGTAAAAAAAAAAATCGATTATTTAAATTAATCTAAACGTTAACTATGACATCCAGCAGCGATAAAGAATAAAGAGCAAACGAACACTCGGTGCTCCCTTCGCTTTTGATAGAATGACAGATGCCGTCGTTACTTTAATCAGTCGACATTATCAGAGCTTTCTAGACGCCCTGTGTGGCGGAAGAAGCAAGAGAGGAAGAGAGAGGAAAAATACAGGCGGACGATACAATTCGTAAGTATGCAGGAAGTCCTTGTTATCTTCGTTACACAGTGATTACGGTCTGTTCGTCCGTCCTGAGAGTTCTTAACGTTTCTATATCTCCGCGTCGCTCTTTCGCATCGCGATCGACAAAGGCTGATTTATATCAGCATGAAAAAGCGAGTAAATAATTACACACGACATCCCGGAATATATGCACAACGGTGTATTAAAAACCTTGTATCATTCGAGAGATTCAAAGACGCGATCTTTTTAGCGAAAATTTATATTTCAAACTCTTTTGAATTTTCAATATTTATATATTTTGCTAACTGCATCGCAAACTTCTAAAACAGAGTACTCTTTCGCTTGAAATCAAGTGAAAGATAAGCTAAAATTAAGCTGAAACTACGTTATTTTCATCGTCAACGTTAAATAATTTCGTAGTTAAATTTGGATTACGACGAAATAAATTGAAAAAATTGGTTTTTAAATTCTATAGTCTTATGAACGCAGTATAGATTTCTAGAATATTTTGTATATTTAATCGTAGCGCTCAAATTTTCTCTCTTTCGTGTGGCATTAGTATTTTTGTTTCATTTCGTTGTTGATTTTAGATATAGAGCACGCTGCGGTTTCGTTTCTCGTGGTATGATTGCCAAGTGTGCCCGGAGAAAAGTAAAATTCGATTATTTTCTCGCGTTCAGACGATCGATTCAGCCCGATTGTCTAAATTTTTATTGTATTTGCGAAAGGAATTGAAACGCCAAACCCAGTTTCAAATCGTGATGATCTTTCCTGTTCCTTGCGGCGGAACGATAAGTTGGCAGTTGAAATATACAAGGTATACAGGATATACACTGATATACAGAATGTCCCAGATTCACTGGAATGTCTTTCCAGTCACGGATCCTGCGTCAAATTCGAGGCTGCCTCTTTACGAAAACTTTGTACGGGGCCATCGCTTCTCTCTCGCAAGTTCTTAATTTCCAGCATTAAATACTTTGACAGTTAAGCCTTAAACTAAACTAAACTCTTGTTAAGATAAAGTTCGGTTGAAATTAACTCAAGTACAGGGCTTTTATCTACCGAACACTTCGGGGTTAAATTCGGCAAAACTTATTAGTATTAAATATCGAGTAACTATCGTTAACAGCGCCGTCTCGATGCCGTTCAGGCGGCCACCATTTTTCTTAGTTTGCTCTTCGACTTGTCTATCGAAAGGCTATTTAAATGCTTTTACCGTGCATAATGGGAACCGAGCGCGTGACGCGGCAACAGAATCAAGATACGGACGGCGTCGCGCGTTCGCGGAGGAAACGAGACTCGTCGATTGAAATGCAGGTATCGCGGTATCGACAATCGAGCGCGTTACATCGCGCCCGTCTCCCGCACAATAATATTCTCACCTATGAGATATCGGCGTTTTTCCAGTCTCACGGTTTTTCCTGGCGTCCATTAACGTTTCGATTACCTACGTCGCGCGCACCTGCAGCAACGCTCGGGTGCTGCAGTTTTTGTTGCCTTTCCAGGCACCGGTATATACATAAAGCCGCTCAGCGAGTTTATTTATTTCTTCTCTTTTCCACCCTTTTTTCTCCGTTTCTCTCTCAGTTTCCTCTGTCTCCCCCCCCTCCCTCTCTCTCTCTCTCTCTCTCTCTCTCTTCTTCTTTCTCTTTTTCCTTTTTTCCGCCTCCATGCTTTGTCACCAAAGCACTTTCCCGCCCATGCTTCGAATAAAGGATCGGGCATAAATAAAGAATCGAAATAAAGCTATAATGCACATGTAAATTTTTGCTTTGCATCGATTCGCTCGCCGCTCGGCGAAATACGCGACGATCGGGGACAATAGTCGTCGATTCTCGATAATTTACTACGGGCTCATTGAGCCGGCATTTTATCAACTCTTCGTTAATTCCTTTCGCATGCGAAATAGCTGGGGAACGATGTCGTTTATCCGATTCATCGATTTGCGTAAAGCTTGTTGCATGAATAACGTTTACCCGTTATTAACGTATCAAATATTGGAACGTGAACTGCCTTGACTCTTTAATGAAAGTTTGATAAATTAAGATAGACTATTCCGAAACTTATCGAATAGTAGCAGGAATATTACTTTCAGGTACCTGCTATATAAGTTTAAGACGTAATGCTAATTACATCCGTCAATGCTGTAGCGTCTTGTAATTTAACTCGAGCACACAGCAAATCCCTCGTAATTCAGCTGCCACGTGAAACTACAGTTAAGTCTAAGGGAAACAAATGTCTAAAAAATACAGGCGCGATGGTCCAGCCGCGCATGCGATCCGATGTTGAAATTCGCGTTTTTGTCTGGCGGATTTAGTGCAGCGGGAGCAAAAAAACAGAAGGGGGGTGTGGGTGGCGAGGGGAAGGAAGAAGAAAGAGGCAGACGTGGAATGAGACGGCTAGTAACGGGGCCGGACGGTACGGATAATGCGCGCGGAATGAATGTATATTTTTTGGCGAGATTACTGTCGTTTTTCAGCAGCTGCCCGAACCATTCTTGCACGCGGCGACAAATGGCGTCCCTGATCGCCCATTGGCGCTAAAACTGCGCGTTTTGTCTCCGTTACGAATGCAGGCGCGCGCGCCCGGCGTTTCGTTGCATATCGAGGCATGCAGTTTTGCCGATAAAAATTATCTTCTGCCGAATTAACTGCCACTGTAAATTTGATTCTGGAAAGCGCCGTGAAAAATGGACCGAACGATTCCGGACCGGGGGCGAAATCGCGGCGCGAGTCTCGTGCAAAATAAATTAAAAAAAACAAATAAGATAAGCATATGCTTACTGAACGAAAGAATTGATATAATAATGATTATAATGGATGAGATTGAAATATTGTTGCTTTAAACATGAGTAAAAACAGCGGTGCTATTAATCGAAGTTATTAATTATATATATATATATATATATATATATATATATATATATAT
>VBVR01005632.1:0-11637 GCA_011638315.1 Tetramorium parvispinum
TCTTCTTTTTAAAATAAATATTGTAAATTAAAATAATAAATGGCGCGCGCGTAGCGCGCGCAATGTTTTGTTCTAGTAAGACTTAAAAACTGTATAAAATATATATCAAATATATATTCTAATAAAATATATAATTTAATAAATAAAAATCTTACCGTTTATCTTATCTGTACAAGCAGTTAATGATTAATCAAAAATTTAATTTTGATTCTCCTTATATTATATAGAGTTTCGATGGATAATACATAATTGAAATCAAATCAATTACGTCGGTTGTTACGGACCGAATGATTGCTTTTCAAAATGCAAACCCTGCAGAGAATAATCAATGTCCGATGCTATAATTCATGCGTCTCTTCTCTCCTATTATATGAATAATGTATAAATATTACGGTGGGACGATCCACGATTTGTTCTCGTATATTCCCAAGTTCAGCAGTTTCAATTTAAGTGTATTATTTTTTATGGAAAATATCAATTCCACTTCGATTTAATTAAAGGGACCTTTACGTTACGTCATCATATTCTTATGACTACTGTAAAATTTTAATTAGAAAAGTTTCATCGTGCACACAGCAGGATAGCAGCAAGCTGCAGAAACTGACCTTTTAATTAATGCCGCATTGTGAATGCATTTAGTAATAACGAGGCGGCGAGGAAAAAGCGACACAACAGGAACACTTTTGCTTGTGCGGTATACTTTGCGGTTGTAATTAGCGCGACTCACGTTCATTACAAAAACGCGATATTTGAAGGAATCATCATTGCTGACGGCAATGATGATTCCTTTAAATAACGCGTGTCGTTGTAAGAGCAACGATTTTTACATAGTTGCCAAATGGCTTCTGTGCAATCGCCGTTCGTGCCTACGAGCTAATATGCGAGAATCGCGTTTGTATTAATGCAGGATCCGGGGCAATTACAATGTGGTTATGCGTGACGGGAAATGGATCTGCGATAAGCTTTATAAAATATTTTGTGCCACGCGCTTCTAAGCTTGCACAGGAAAGATATCAGATATTTTTCCATTTATGTGACAGAAGTAATTACACATTCAACGCTAGACATTATGTCTGAAATATTACGTGTAAGTCATTGCTGTGATATAATAAGTTATAATTATTAAAGTTACTGTTGACATAAAAATTATATCTAATTTTTAATTCTGTGTGTGTATATGTGTATATGTGTTTTTCTTATGTATATATATATATATATATGTATATATATATTCCTTTAATATATTATAAAATATCTATTATACTTCTAAAATAATTAACATTTTTTGAAACGAACTATGTCAGACGAAATACGTAAAAAAAAACTCGCTAAAAGAAATAGTCTTTTAATCTCGAGAAAGTCCCGATTTGAAAAAAAGTGCGCACATTAAATGCGCTCTTTGTTTCACGCAATACTTCTATAAAACATTGGCTGCGTATTTGGCGCGAGCGCGGAAGTGCGCTATATCAAAAGAGAATAGACGGTAGGAAAACGCAGGGCAAAAGTTTCATCTGCGTATGCGCGCGCAGGCGACAACCTCTACCTCGAAATAAGTTTAGCGTACGAAACGTTATTTGCACAAGAAGCGGTAAACTCCGAACTCTTCAGTGGAAACTTTCACGGGCAACTTCTCGAGTTGTAAAATCAAACGGCGTGGCGTGTCCCTCTCTGGCGCGGTGGTCCTTCGCAGATATCAGAGATTGTGCCCTCCGATCTCGTCTGAGAAGACGTGCCCTGAAACGCATCTCGAACGGGTGAATCTCATCGAATCGACAAAGTCAGTTGTGTCCTGACCTCACTGCTTGAACTCGCCGTGATTCCAATCGAATACAATGAGCTTCTGATTCTCTCTCTCTTGACTGATATCGTAACTAGTACAATGTGTGATTACGAATGCAATCATGCATTCGTAAGGTGATTATACTTAAGGTGAAATCGCAGCAAATTCTATTTTTTGTACTATTGCTTTTCATTTTACATAATTACATTTACCATTTATTTATTACTTAAATGTATTATATTTCAAAATGAACAAATTACATCTCTCCATCTTCTCTCTCTTTTTTTCTTTTTGTCATGTTTATTAAATTATAAAAATTTTATGCCGTAATGATTTTAAAAAAATTTGACAAATTTGTTAAAGCTTACTACATGGAATAATTATTAATCGAAAATTAAAGGCCGATCGAAATATTTTTGTTTTTTTATAGCTAAAGTTTATATACAATCGTTTGGAAGAAAAATACCAATGGGCATATATCGTTCAATAAATGTTAGTTTTCTAAATATACGGGTTCAACTCATTCGAGGATATTCTTCATTGTTTACAGTATGTTGCTATTACGGTTTTTCTTATATCTTTAGAACCGTGAAATTAAAACCGAGTAATTCTTCTCAACATAGTGTAACGACAGACACCATTGTACGATTTATTCATAATTCCGCCAATTTTCCGGATATGACCCTATGGATGACCATGTGCGTATTATAACGGCCAAGGAACTTCACGCTTTCAACTACGGACAAGCTCCAATAAATATTCTGTTAAGCACGGTACGGTGTGCAGCGCAATAAAAGTTCTTTGAAAGTAGGTTTCGCGCTTCGACCTTAAAACGCTTTAATAGCACTAGCGGTATAAGAAATTTACTACACACATGTATCAAGGCGACTTAAAATTTTCCAAATTGTTTTACGGATGGATCCGTGTCAAAGAAACTTCTCGAATCAATATCATAAGTCTAACATGTATGAATTTATTACCCGAGACTTTTTAAGTATCTTAGCCGTTGATGATATAATTCATTAACATAATTGTGTAAGAGATTTATATTTCTATCCAATGTAGTCTCAAAGATTAATAATGCATCAGTGCACATTGCATCGGCACGTCGGTTGTAAACTAATGGATAATTAATTGGAGAAATGTACAATATCTTTCAAATTTTTTAAAAGAATGTATATTACGTTAAAGTAAAATAAAAATTTAAACATTTTAATTATCAATTTTGAGTGTGCATATGATGTACATGCTACTTATTTAATTTAAAAAAGTTATTTTAGTATTACATAAAATTATTTAGGTATAAAATTAATTTAAAAATTAAAAAAATATAATATACAACTAATTCGCACATTTTAATTGGAAAAATCAATTTCATCTGGATTTATCCGAGGAATTTATAATAAAATTAATTATGGTACTTTCAATTTCTCAATCTAATTGATACTATAATTATTGATGCAACTGTTCGCAAAATGAAGACGGCTCAAGTAAATTAAAATGATTTAGAAAAATAATTTATTTATAAATAAACAATCGTTAAATCAAAATAAATCAAATGAGCAATCACATCGAAAATGTAATTGTGCAACTTAACCGTATTTATTGAACTTACGCTGAACGTCGTCGTCTGTAAACTCCGCTCAATGGCTGAATAATTAATAGTTTAATCTAAGTCCTCGCGCCCTGCAGCACGATTGCGGCAAATATTTGCGTTAAAGCAACCGCATCAACCGCGACGTCATGGCTCTTGATTTCGATTTCGATCTAAATCGATCATTAATTATGGGCGAATTAATAGCTAGCGGCATCGAGATGAAGGTATACCATTATTTTCGTCTCGCGTTAATCCACCGAATCCACTCTACCGTATAAACATTCGCTTTCCCCTAATCGCCGAACAATTTGTTCATAAATATTGATACATTTAAACCAAATGAGACGATTCGAATTTTAATTTCTCGGTGAACGTCTATATTACGTGATGCTGTAAAACCGCTTAGCAAATCGGTTCGACGCTATTGACGTAATAATCCATATTTAATTGGATGGTGCCTAAATATTTTCAAACAGTTAACCTTTTTATAGGGAGATTTACTGAACCGCAATTGAAATATTCGTCGAAACAATACATTTAATAAATACGAAATGAAATATATTTATCTAAAGCAAGAAAGACAAAGGAAATAAAAAGTTTTAAAAAATTCAAGATATTGTGAAGATCAAGAGAATATGTATTATGAAATCTTATTAATCAAGAAATCATTCCTTTTTTTTTATTCGTGCACGGAACATATACATATTTGTGTATATATCACATTGTGTATTGTGTATATATGAAAGTTGTGGATAAGTAAAGAAAGACTTCTTTTATTCATTCAGAAGAATCTAAAGAAATATCATTTCAAAGCTCGTACACTCAAGAATAGAAATTTTTTTCTAACGAATACTAAATCTTTTTAAAGAAATTCGTACCTGATATAGAAAACTAAGCAAAAATACAGAGAATTAAATCACAATAAGCATATTAATATCAATATCCTGCATCATAATTAAAATGATGCTTCTAAATATGATATTATCGAAACTGGCTGTCTGATAATAAAGAAAAGCTGCTGCTTTCGAAGCACAATAGAGTATGTATATTTCTGATCAATGTCACAATCGGCAAAAAAGAAGTAATGCTATTTTGCTTGGTCTGGGCTTAGGTTTCTTGTACGCAGCATATGTGCACGTGCGAATGGGCCGATCGATGGACGTAACTCCAGTTACCTCTTCATTCATCCCACCATCAGCCACCCACGAACTGCACACTGTTCGCTTACACTGGTATTCTCGGCGCACACATGAAGCAGGAACTTTTACCGAAGAACGAAAGCGACGTAAAGCCCCGACCAGATTGGTTTACTTCGGAGGGCCACTTCGCTCCGGATTCTCGTTCGACGTGCCGGATCTACCATCGAAAATCTTCTGCGTTTCGCTCGCGAGAAATCCCTGCGTACTCTTTCCTATACGTTCTTTTTCGCGTCCACTCCAACGAGATCCCCTCGTTACTCGACTTCGTCAAGAGCGCCGGAATTACAACACTTGTGAGGATGGGCGTGACGTTGTCTAGAGGGTCACGCTTGGCGTACCGCCAAGAAATTGTGCCTCGCGGAGACGTCGACACGCGAACGTTTCCTCCCAGGTCAAGAAGAATACTATTTTATAGGGCAAGTTGGCGGATGACATAAATAATGGAAGCGGGAGTCGCGATTGAACGTGGAATACATAATAAGTTCAACAACTGCAGCGAGTTGACAACTTAGCGTCTATCGTAAAACTTGATCAAGAAAAAAGATATCACGGAATATCGTGCTTTGCAAAAATAAAAAAAAAGATTTATATCTCCAAGAGTCCCAAGAGAGTTTAATTACTTTTTTAAGCAGTTCAGTATATCTGCCAACTTTCTATCTGCCAGAAAAGCGGAAAGATATTTATAGTTCTCAATGATAATTCTCAACTATTTCATTTGAATTCTATTTAAATCATGTACCGTTATTGCTTTTTTTTGGGAGGACATTTTAACGAAAAATTATTTACTTTTTATATCAGTTGCTATTATATGCATTGAGACACCAAATCGGTACAGAAATCCTTCATTCTCTCACAATAGGTCACATCGTTTGTAGTCCTAAAAAGACTTCGTCGTAGTTGCCAAAGTTCACAAGAATGGCGTAATTTTTCGCAATCAAGACCGCGTTGTCGGAAAAACGAACGGATTCAACAACGAACCGGCAAACTTGCGATGAAGAACGACAGCGGTTGAGACACGATATCTCAGTACGCTTGGCAGAAAATGTAAAACGCGACCACTTTCGCGTAGAAATAGAATATTAAGCTCATCTGCGAATGGTTCACTAATTAGCGCAATGGTGACGTTCCCGAAATGTTTCGTAACCCTGCTGCTTTGAACCATATTCACCCACGCCTCGAGTTTACCGTGACTGCCATTGTCTGTTCAAACAATCCGCCGTGATTAATCCGGAACGTTTCCTGCGAAAACTATGATCTGTCGTTGGACAGACGGCCCAGCCAGTCGACCACATTTACATGGTTTGACTGAGGGATTTATGCCAATAAAGTTCCTTTAATAACACGATAACGATTGTTATACTACACAAATCGAAGAATTTTGAACGGAAGAATAAAACGAAAATTAAATAAATAATAAAATATATAAGTAAACTTTCTCGAAAATTGATTCCAAATTGTCAAAAGAATTAAATAGTCTGAGAGAAATATTTTCTTCGATACATATTGTTATAATGCACATCAAAAAATGAACTAAGTAATCTAAAAGAACCCAATCTCTTATACGAAATAAATGTACTTCTTTCATCATATAAAAATTTCTTTTAACTTTAGTTATGTCCAATAATAGTAAAAGTTTAAGTTTCAATGGATAAATCTTATTATTAGTATTGTCGGATGAAATGCAAAGGAATATGAAGAGAAGCAATTGGAACACAGCAATTGGAGAGTAAAGGAATATAAAGAGAAGCAATTAGAGATAATTGAAACTCATATGGCGTGAATTTAATTACCACGTGAAAAATGGCACGTGTGTTTACGGTAAATAATTTATTAAATTTATTAAACATTGCAGATTTGCACTAAATATCAGTTTTACCAAAAAATTTGATTGTAATATCTCAATCAATAAACTCACATGTTGTCGGCCATATAAAATGTTATGTTATGGACAAATCACTTCTCTTTTTACTTGGATATGCATAGCAAATTCCGATATACCTGCGCGAGAAATTAGTTGGCAGTTTTTCCGATCGAATCGATGTCCCAAACGGGCCGTTCTTTATTAACGAAAGGATGAACCAAAGGTGCCGCGCCGGCAGAAAGTTCCGAATATGCATGGCTATGCAATTCGCGCGGTCTCTAGGGGACGCAAAAGTTGGCCGGGCAAAAAGCGGCGGAAAAACGAGACGTAAAAGGACGAGAACAAGCGCAGTAGCGGTAGAAAAGGGGAGAAAAAAAAAGGACGTCGCACTGCACGAAGAGCGGCTAGCCATCCATTTTCATTCGAAGCGAGCGATGCCCCGAAACTTTCAAAGCGGCCGCAAAGGCAATACGTAATCCAGCTCCGGTGACGCGCGATTCCGCCAATTTCACGTCCCACTATTTTGATCGAGGTTAAGGTTACACCGTTATACTACTCCCGAATGAGCGATTCGTTTTATTAAATTCTCAGGCTGCCAGGAGAAAGTTTATAGTTCCCACTAACAGCGAACGTGGAAAGCGACTGTAGAAGCATTTTAATTTGCCTTTTCGTACACTGCTGGTAACTATCAGAACGTGTACGGAATGCCATTTTTCGTTTGGTACAAAGTAAGTACCAAAGTATACCAGAAATCAATTGTAATGAAATTTCTTCCAATAAATCGAGATTTTGCGTTCTCTATCTCGTGTTTAGAATTTTGAGAACGTCGTTCTCTCATGAACAAATTGGAAGAGCAAAATGAGAACATTTTCTCTGAAAAGATATCCGTTACGGCAAATCAATTTATCTTTCGCAACTGCATATCTTCCGTTCATCGTTCGAGGTCAATCAATGTTCTACGCAAACGTAAAAAGTTTAATCTCAGCCCGGAGTCAGTCTAGATTAAACGAATTCGACTTGATTGCAAGTTCAATTAATGGAGGAACGTTTCATCGAAGTTATCTACCGGAACACGTTCATCCAATCATTTGTAACCGTCGAGTTTAAAATTGGATTTATTTCGACATTCGTTAACAGTTCTGGTTGCCTACCGACCATTGCCATCGCGATATTTTGCCTTAGACACACAGAGACATACAAATATCTTTATCAAATTACGAAGCAAATAGCATAATTGCAATTTGACTCTTAATCACGTAATAGTACGAATGTAATTGCTTTATCTAACATACATTATTGTTAATTGCTATAAGTAATACGTGATTAAATTATTATGGAATTTATCATCTGCATAAACTATATTAATAAATCATATAGAATAATTTTAAAAGTAAATGAGATTTAAATCTTACAGAAACACGTCGCGCGCGCAAATCTGATCTGCTCCATATTTTATACATTTTTACAATTTTTTATTAGGATATATGATTCGTTTCTAATCTTCTCGATTTCTTTCACTTTTTATTCCATAGAGTTAACTAGTTCGATTTCATATAAAAGCGAAATTATTAAATAGTCATCGGAAACACAATTTCCCAAAATTGTTATATATTTGTATGATATATAAACTCATACAGCGTAGAGACTTTATTAATGTTGAAAGACGTTCGTTACGTAAAAGATGTTTCATTGCGCTTCCTCACGATACGTATGGCTTGCTACCGCATCATCTGATAGCGACAGCAAACGCCGATAACATGAGCGGATGCGCCGCATAGATGTTTTGATGAAATGATTGGAATGACGAGGGTGGATGAAGCGCGGCGTTACGAGCGACATACGAACCGACGCGAAACTGCGCGAGTAATAATCATTACCTATTGATAAGAGCCGCGGCGTTACCAGATCACCATTGTTGCAAACGTTATGGAGATGGAATTTAATTTGCTCGTTCAGCGCGCCCCCGTTGCTGTAACATACCATATCGGATATAATGCATGGCCTTGGCTGTAGACGCGATACGTTTGTTATTAAATTCTCCCTCTCTCGACGTACGCGGAAGTGATACAATATTCAAACAACAATTTAGAAAGCTTTGTTGCGCACTGATTTAAGTAGGCCGCGTAATCAGAAGCTACTAATGAGGAGTGTTGCATGCCCGACCTGATTAACAGTTAATACAGGTGTGCTAAAGCGATGCAAGTGCTTCGGAGCACAGCTTGCGTATATTTCCACATTCAGTCGGGATAAAATGCGGTATAATCGCACGTGCTTTGAGTTTTTAAATCCTTCTCGATCTGGATTTACGTTCGCAGGAAATCGCAATCTGTATTATACATTAATTCCTTAGCCATTGAATTTTATTATAATACGGAATATTATTTTACGAACAAAACTTTAATATACGCATGATAAATTGAATAATGTGTGTACTTTATATTTCATATAGTAAATATTATAATTGTCTTTTAATTATTAGCAAATCTTGCTTTAGATTTATGTCAAAAATTTTATATCTATTCGTCAATTTGTAATGTACATATTGCAACATATTGCACATATATCAATTTGTAATGTACATAATGCAACATATTGTACATATATCACGAAATATAACGCAAAAATAAACTAATTAGAATAAAAGATTAATGTGTTTAATGTTTAATTAATTGTATTATCATTTTGCAAAGTGTTAAATTATAAATAATATCTCTTGTATGCTTTAGATATTAAAATATTTCATCCATATTTATTTAATGAATATGTAAAAAATCACGTATATTTAACAAAACGAATCGCCATAATCATTGCTTTATTCAACGATGCTATTGCATTCTATCTTTAGATTCAGGTCTATCATTCCGTTGGCACGTTTCACTTTTCACAGTTCGGCAAACTCACGCGATTGCGAAAGATATTTTCTAGTTACGATTCTTATTGCGTGCAGTATTATTCCCGATCGAATGTAAAGACTTACGCGTAGCAGTATTTTTATTTATCAATGTCAGTACTTAAGCGACCGTTTGCGTGCGAATATACTTGCAAAGATCCTAATTAACCGGCGCCAGATGGCCGGATTACAAAACTACATATGAATCATTATCTTCCCACGCACAAACAACCTCATAAAATCATAAAATGTAGATTTCATAAACATGCACTTCTCGTAATAATGTTGCAACTTTATAACACAAACTTTTATAGTGTAACACATATGCTTTGCGTTATTAGAATGTTTTGTAAAAAAACTCGATTATATAATTTATCTTTTGTAATAAATTAATTAATTCGGTCATATATGTATTTTCTTAAATTATAATTAATTAATATTATATTGCCGATGCTAGAAAATATTTTTCACTTTCTAATCAATCGTGATTTCATTGTTCTTTGTTACCGCTTACATACATACATATATAATATATAATCGTATTTATACCAGCAAGTTTCTCAGTATCCTTGACGATTCGTTACATTGAGCACAAGATTTTGTAACGTGCAAACTCGCTTTCGAAAGATTGCAACGTCCACGCTTAGAATAACGTAAATGCATTTATATTCTCGAATATATCCTCGTTATTTAGCTTAATGTCGCGTTTCATTAATTTCATCATCTCTCCGTTTAAAACTGAATAAATCAATTAAGTTTGTCAACAACTCTAAAGGACGCACCCATCTTATGTAAATATATTTAAATATATGTATTTAAATATATCTTACATAGATATATTTAAAGTAGAATTACGATTGAAACCTCCGAGGCATCTTATGTAAATGAGGTTCCCGGTCAAATTGGCTGAATTTTAATATGATATACTTTTTGACTCACTGATCAAAAGTCTCAATGGTCGCCAGGTCCAATAATCAATAGTTTTTGAGCTATAACGGCTCAAATATCCAAAATTGACCTTCACCGTCAAGCGATATGACATGATGGTAGGCAGGCAGTAGGTAGGGATTTAATGTGTTTTATCCCATAGTGAGTCTTTACTTACACTTTTATTTATGTGTGTGCGTGTGTGCGTGCGCGTGTGTATCTGTACGTGCATGTGCTTGTAAATGTGTGTACATAAATAAAAATATGAGTAAAAACTCTCTAAGGGATAAAATACATTAAATTTAATGATAACTGTAGGGAATAAATGTATATTTTCATTATTTTTCACTAATTTCCACGTCGATAATGAGAAGACGAGCGTTTTACATCTTACACCTGCGGAGCTTTCCGCGAGATGGGACGATAAGCGAAGCGAACGCGATATATTCCGGTTTTTACCGCGAAACAAGCGATTCGGGATTCTGCAGTTGTGCAAAGGACAGTCCTTTGCCTCGGAGGTCCGTTCAATCGTAATTCTGCTTTAAATATATCTACATAAGATATATTTAAATATATTTACATAAGATGCGTGCGATCTTTAATTGTTGACAAATTTAACGGATTTATTCAGTTTTAAACAGAGAGATAACGAAATTAATGAAACGCGACATTAAGCTAAATAACGAGGATATATTCGATCACAGTGAAGTGTATACTTACTTCCAATCAAATCTCCCATTCCTACACTACTGCCTATCATTACGTCATATCGCTTGACAATGAAGGAATAAGTATTATATATATAGAATATCTTTTTTAAATAAAATATACTGCGCAACAAAATTAACGCAACAAAAATTTTTACCGAAATTTCACTCAACTTTAAATAATCGTAACTTCGCAAAAACTTATCGTATTTAAAAAAATTTTTTTTTATTTTGAAGCTTGAAGTCTCTACTTTAAAGAGAATTTATCACATTTTGAACTTCTCCTTTTCCCTTTTCGTCATTTCTTCAAAAGTAAAGACGTGTTTTGTCTCCAAAAATTTTCATAGTTTGACGCCCTCCACGGGGTCCAATGAATTTTTTTCGCAAATTTTATAAGAATTATCGTAAAATATGAACTTTTCTTTACAAATTGAAAAAAAATTGAAGTCTGTACGATTTTTTTTGGCAGAGTTACGACGAATCAAAGGAACCCGCACAAAACCACGGGAAAAAGCCTTTCAATCAAATCAACTAAAAATTATAGGAATATATTCTACATAACACATTGATCAAAAGTTGTCCTGTGCACTAGGTCCAAAAAACCCACCGTTATCGAGATATGGATAATTTGAGGTACGATTATAATTGTACTATTGATCTCAAACACTCCATATCT
>VBVR01005634.1:0-11587 GCA_011638315.1 Tetramorium parvispinum
ATATATAGCTTCTGATTTATATGATATATTAAAGTGAAGTTAAATTGCTTACGTTTGATAGCTGCAAACTTATCAAGTTTATGTTTATAAATTAAAAAATTGTATTCAAATACTTTGAAGTTTCTACAAACGTGTACATACATCAAATTTGCATTTAGCGTTATATTTATTTGTGTCCTTTTTCTAAAGCGAAGTATTAAATTTATTACTGAGGATGCCTCCAATAAAATAACCGATAACGTTTCGACAAAAATTCTAATCGATATTAATATACTCACCTGACCTCGATGAATAAAAGTTATCGGCAGCCGTAATAAAAATCATTGAATATGTTGAGTTTATAGTTGTACGTCGAATCTATTAAAGTTATTAATTTGTTTTTTAAAAATCATCCGTCACGTAAGCACAGAAAATATATAATTAATCAACAGCACAGAGCACAGTCTACGTTAAAAGCACGAATTATATAGCGTCTGTTAATTAAATGACAACCGAAACGAGTAATCACTCGTGCCTCAATGGGACACCGTACGCGCGTCCGAGGTGCAAAATAGCAAACTCTCGCAGTCATCCTTTCGCAATCGATTGGCCCTGCTTGTCAATGACGGAAGCGCTTTTGGTGGGATCAAAGATATCTGTTGGATTACAAAGATCCGTTTCTACGCGACGACCCAATATAAAGTATTCTGCTCTTTTTCCGTCAGATCAGATGAGTAAGCTCAAGCGGAAAAACGAAACTCTATAAGCGATAAAAAAAGCTGCGCAGCGAAGAGGCATTAAATGGAAGTTTTAATTCTGCAATTTGAATTTAACTGTTCTGATTTACAAGTTAAAATCTGTGTAATTTAACTACATTTAAAATATATTTCGTGTGATACTATAAAAGTTAGTATCATTAATATGTGGTAAAGTAAAGAAAAGAAATTATTAAATTTTTTAAATATTGAGTATTGAAAATCAAATGAAAGAAAACAGTAATTATTTTAATATTCTAATAGTCTATTAGATTGTGAAATTATAAGTAATTGTAAATTAAAAAATCAGTTACTTTTTGCACATATAAATTAATAAAAAGTCTTACCATATATCTTATCTCTTGATTATATAAGTCTAATTATATTTTCAAAAATTGTTCAACAATTAAAGGATTGTAAGAAAAGATAAGTAAGAAAAAATTAGATAATTAAATTAAAATACATAAATTCTAATATTTTCCTGTATGCTATAGAAAGATTTTACGAATATACATAAGATTATTTCTGTTAGTAATATATGCTCACACATCTCTGCGCTACAGATCGACAAACGAAAAACAGCGGAAAATTACTTATTACATTCTCTAAGTTGTGTGTTCTGAAAGTTATATAATATAATATGTATATTCTATAATACATTTATTTAATACTTTCTTTTAAATTGAAAAATGCATAAATTCTTAATATATTAATATTCATATAAATCAGAATTGTGAAATCAAATTTCTTCTTAGTATCAACAAATTATTCATGAAATCACAAGATTTTGTATGAACGTGTAAAATATTTGCTTTTGAAATACTTGGATTCAGAGATATGGTATATCGATTAATAATCGGCTTTGCATTCAGAATCGAAGGATGAGAGCATCTATTTTTAACACTAACTTTCCGCTGTTTTTGTCTATCGATATGTTGCGGAGATGTACATACAGATAAATTATTAAATGAATTGCTGCTGAAGAATCTTAGTGAATATTAAGTGAAAATACGTGGAAATCTCGGAATCTTCAATATTGGAAAGATTCATCAGAAATTCATCGTTGACCGAAGTACGGTGGAAAACTGATGGGGTGCATTCGCGAAAAGATTTTCCTTCGCTCAACCCGACTAAGGAAAACATACTCGTTGATCTGACATACTCGGTTCTGTGGAAACCCGTTCGTCGTATTTCCGTAGAGTTCCGTAAAGAAGAAGGAATGCTGAATCGAGCTAAATAAATTCTACGTTCAGGCTCGGATTTAACGTGACGACAGAATTTTTCTGCAACTTCCAATTTGATCGTACTTAATTCGCTTCTAAAATTGTGTTGTCAATCTTTATTCAGGTTTGTTTTTCGAGAAATGATATTTGATTTAGGATCCTAAGGATGAAGCAAGTGCTAATAAATCACGGAAGTTCGTAAAAACAAAACTCAACCTCAACCTTCTTTATCTTTTGTTTCTTTCTTTGAGTTATTTTCGACATATCGAGATGTTTTTTCTAACTTTATATTTGGCTAGATAAATAAAGTAAAATCGTAAGCGATCATTTAAGAAACGTAAAATATTATATTTATTTAAAACTCATTGCTTAATGCGAATGCATCATGCACGTATCTTATAACATATTTGACATAATAATTTTAAAATTTTCTCAACAACAAAATTTTTTTTAATGCTTATTTAAAAATTGATAATGATACACTCATGTAAATTATGATATAAGTTATAATTAGAATATGTAGATACATTTATGTAGATATGTTTTAGATAGAACTTTAAAATATCTAACATAAACGAAATATTTTTGTTTTTAGCATATAAATTCTATATATATAAATAAATTTGCCTTAAAACATAATTATAATTGTATACATGATAACATACGTCTAATTTCATTATCAAGTTTCTCCCGTAAGTTTACGACGGACATTTCTGGACATACATTATATACAATATATTGTATATACATCATCATTATCATATATATATATATATATATTGTTGTTTTCATCCCTTAATATCGTGCAAAACAAAGATATCGTCTATGAGAGGGTGAAAATGTTAATCGTAGCTGTTCTTGGTCATTTCATAGTTATCCTAGAGCTTATCTTGTCTAATCCAAACTAGGATCTGCTCGTTTGCTTATAACTTCTGTGGAGATGACAGTTTCCGTTGTATCTTTATCTTCTTGAAATTTAAAATCAAATTGAAATATCACAAATAATTTGTGAGAAAATATATAGTTAGATTTACACACACAAATAATTTTTATATTAAATAACAATAATTAAAGATTATATTTTTTTGTATCTAATATTTAGAATTATGGTACTATTGAAATAGTTCCAGCTTTAACTCTTAATTTAATACATTCTGACTTGGCTATTCTTAAATTGTAAATTTTCTAAAAACTTAATCACAAAATTATAAATGTTTTGATGAATTATTTTTCAATTTGAGAAACCTATACTTGAAAGAGGAAATTTATATTTCAAAATACACGCGATGGAAATTTTTGATAACAACAGTTTAATTCTCATAAATTATTCCGTAAAAATTCGCATAATTATCAGATTACGTAACATTGGATCACAAACTGGTCCTAGATTAAATTTTCGCGAAGTTGAAGTCTGCTCCGGATTCCACTGGAAACTCTACTATCGGTGGTTGGCTGATGACGCTTTGAGGTCTGCAAAATTAAAGCTAATTTACGTAAAGTGCATTATAAATCTGCGACATGACCTACCATCCTATCACTCTATTGAAGTACATAATGGTGAACAATAGCTACTATGCGTATGTCGCGCAAGACTCAAAGAATCTAATTTCTCTCGCTCTTTCCCCCCCTCTCGCTCTCTCTCTCTCTCTCTCGCGCGCGCGCACTTTCTCTTTTGGTTGAGCTTTTTGAACTGAAAACAATTTCTGTACATGGCACGCTCGAAACGAATAGTAGTCTGTTCTTCTATCTTTATTACAGTCATCCGTAGCGAAATAGAAAGAAAGAGAAAAGCGAGAGAGAAAGAGTTTCTGATATTGCGAACACGATGGTTGGATAATGAGAAGCAGTGAGAAAGTGGCCTGCCACTTATAAAAAGGCAGGGTAATCTCTTCGGGAGCCGCGTTAATTTTCCGCAATATTTTTTTCTTTTTATATCGCTTCCTCGTAGACAATATTGCGTCGTAATAATGCTCCTCTCGTAGCATGGATGTAACAATACGATATTTCAGAATTCTCGTCAAGAGGAACCTTGGGGATTTGCATGCGACTTATTCTACGTTGAAGATACCACCAATAAAGTATTTCTCTAATTGGAAATCGTTTCGTCTTTCAATACATTATTCGACTATTTAATGAAATTAATATTGTACATTTAAAAGCTGTAAATGACTTGTATTAAACTGTTAGATATATGTAAATGTAAATATGACGAATGACAAGAAGTAGTATATAAAAATCAATATCTTAAATCTTAAATTTAATATAAAAATTTTAAATCTGAATTTACACTACAAATAACATATTTAAATATTATTTAAATAACATATTTTCAAATTATTATTTTATTAAATCATCGTTTGCAAAGTGTAGAAATTAAATACAGCATTCTTTTTAAAAATTAGAGAACGTATATTAAATATTAAATATTACTAAAATTAATCAAATTTTTATTTGTGTATGTGCGTGTGTGTATACAAATACACGTATGTTGTACATAAATATAGAAATGTATTATTTTTACAAATCTAAAAAATTTTTAAAGTTTTATTTTAAAAGTCCGTCGCAGTCATCAATAAATATTACACGTTCCACAAATTTTCCATATCCAATAAATTTGATTCTAATTAACAGAAATATCATTAAACATATTTGAGATTCGAGCTCATCGCGCTTTATGGAAATGTCCCAATTTTTCAAACTTTGATTATTCAAGCTTTAATATTAACGACGTTCAAAATTCTTGCATATACATATGTGCATGAAAATCAATCCTCATTTTCAAATATTTTGAGAGAATATGTTAAAAACAATTTAATTCGAAAGTGAACCAAATATATAAATTATATTGGAATAAATCCACTAACGAATGAAAGAAACATCACGTTAATAATATATGACAGAAGTTCACATTATGTTCGTTCAAGTACTTAATTATAGCACCGGTCTTTACGCAAACTCTTATTCTAAAACTTTATAGCTTAAAGTCTCCACATAAAATCTAGCTTATCGCCACTACCGGATTATCATATATTTAAAGCATGCGGGTGTGGCGAATATCTGGTTGAATTAATTAATGTAATTAACAGGCTGCTTGGCGACGACGGAGGATTGTGGGTAAATTCCGGTGCGATGCCACATAATGGACACACGTCGTTCCTGTACTGCATCAATGATACGCTAATTATTATAATAATCATAATCACAATAGCGCATAGGGCCAAAGGCTAGTAAACCACATTCGTTATTGGCACACGATTGACTTGTATACGCCGTTAACATTAGTGATTGATGGTGAATTCCACGCAGCTTGCGGCTATCGACAGAAATCAGTTGATAATGTAACCGAATTGGACTTGCGGATCACAACAAATTTCCGCATTATTCGATTATTCGAAAAGATTAGTTGGAATATTAATAATTAGCACGTTCAGACAATATTATCCCGTATTGTTAGCTTTAAAAATGAAATGCGTGTTAAAATATTCAATGTGTTTTTCAGGTTTTTCATCAAAAATATTTATATTTAAATTTTATATAAAATTATATTATATTCCGATGCTCAAATCATACTTTTATTTTCAATTTGCGCATATATGTCAGTAGGGTAATCGCAATTTGATTTGTCTCGATGACCTTTCGTGTAGTTAAAAGATATGCACGTAATCAGCACTCGTGAACGACAGTTCGTATTAAGAAGTTCCACAAATTTGAATTCGCGAATGTCACGTGAGATTTGTGATTTCGATAACGTGGCTTGCACAGGAAACCGTAAAAGAACTATTGCGAATTAATGATCCGCATACGAAATGAGAGCTAATGTTAAATGGATGGTTAAATAAAGATTAGACACACTTATTTTTAAATTTTTCCTGTCATATTTACTATGATGGATACCTTCTCTGCTTCATTATAATTAACATTCTTCTTCAGTAAAAGCATATTTAGTTTTAGATTTTCTGATAATGGTTGAGTGACTACTATTCTCGTTCCTGTTACCAATTAAGATATAAACGAGAAGCTAACATAATCTTTTTATATTCTGTTTTAATATTCAATAATATATTACATAAAATTAATTTTGCAATAAATTAAAATTTATAATTAAATTTTCTATATTTTTTAGAAAATCTTCAAAATATGTAAAGTTACATAAAAAAAAATAGTAAGAAATTCAAATTTTGTCTTAATTAAATAAAAATTAATACAAAGTTTGGTCTTAATAATGAATAATCTATCTTACGATATTTATTTGAGAATTAATGTGGCAAATAATCTTGTTATAAAATTGAAATCCATACGAACAATTCTCTTTAATAAAAGTGTTGGATACGACCATGAGCCACGTTGAACGCGACCCGATGAATAATGCATAAATTCAATTCACGCCTATCGCGCGTAATTAATCTCGACGCTTAATTGAAGCAGAATTGATACGTTCCGTTCGGAGGCGTTGGTAATTTTTGTAGCTTTCTTTGTACGGAATTTCATTGTATCTTTTTTTACTTAGTCTTGTTTGAGCCTCAAGGATTGATTAATTTACATCGGTTTGGAGGCGGAGACGATAGAGCTACAGGCGACGATTTTAATGTATAAAACGATGTAACGAAAAATCGAATGCAACCGACTTTTCGCCCTAGTCGAGAGCTTTTTATCGCTTTCAACGTCGACATGTATTCTACTTCCAGAGCTTATCTTTTCAATTTTTTTCCTTTATACTGTCTACTATCAATCAAAACTTTTGTGGCGCACATGCTGAGCTATTTTTTTACGCTTATGGTATAATTCCATTGATGGTGTTATTTTTAATATTTTATACATAGTATGATCTAATTAGAATATATAATTCCATATTTTACTAATTATCTTCCGGTTTTTTAATGGTTTTAATATGTACCGATTTACCTCAGCAAATTAAAATTAACATGATATGAAGAAAGTTCGTATTCATAATTTGTATTCATAAAAGATATACAAGGGAGTTGTATTTAACCTGTGCAATAATATATAATACTTAATACATTCTATTATGTTTAATATATTATTATGTGTTTGACTCGTAGCATTTATTTTCATTCGAATTTATAATTTAATCAGATTATACGTTTGATTAAATTTGAGCAAATATAAAATTCATTATTAAATTAAATTAAATTAAAATTTGAGATAAAATATATGATTAAGTTAAACAGAAATTGAATGAGAAAGTGGTAAAATTTTTAATTTCATAAAATTATGTTAACTGTACACTGTGCCAAAGAATATAAAAAATTGCAAATTAAAAAATAATGGTATCGTATTGTGCCCGGAATGTTATCGGACGTTGATCCAAACGTAAGAGAATGCGATTCACAATGCCACTCCTTGCACAATAACTGTCTGGTTATACGTCGACTTGAACTACTGGCGCAATTTATTACCCGTAGCGCGCTTCCTGAAGCGTTTCTTTTATTAGCGTGCAATGTGTCGTAGTGACCGGCTTCTAACACTGGCTACTTCCAGTGGTATGCAGAATACGTGATTCTGCGGTAGACAAATTGCTCAAGTGTTTCGCATGTCGAAAAGTGTTTTACCATGCATTTTGTGAATTAATTGTATTGCTCTTAGCGTTTTTTCAACTTATTTGTTGCAAATCTTTATATTTGAAATTCTTTTTGTGACAAAATTTATAATTAACATTCACAAAGAATAGTATAGAAATAAATAATTTATTTTCTCATGTTTGACGTATGCGTCCAATTAATTAAATATTTCAAATGAATACGAGCATTTTTCTTTATTTATCAAAGTATTGAATACAATATATATATCGAACATTTATATACATTCTATATACTTATAGATTACATTATTACGAGAAATATCTGATCAAAAGTTACGCAAAGTAACCGAGATGTGAATTAAATACACAATCGATTTGAAACAGGCGGAATTAATTTGCGTTTCTGTATGAAAGCTGTCCGTATGTGTTTATGAAAGATATTTGAGATATTATTTGAACGTGGATTCACTCAACAAATAAATACGGCTACTTCAAAAGCATTGAACAGCAATACGAATTGAATCCTAAACCAGCTCGTCGCTCGCATATTATTGCGTCGAGCCATTATATTTGATATTGCTGTTACTAAATTCCATCTGGCAAATCACAAAGCTTTATATAAAATTCGTGCATCCTCTGTAACTCAGCTCATTCCTCTGAGTATGAACATCCTTCACGTGTTTGTTGCACAGATTTATTTGACATACGACCAGCACACAAGAGCTGTGAAACGTCAAAATAACAAAGTATATGTACCGCAACGAATAATGAGTGTAAAAACTCTGAAATCATCATTTTTATTCTTCTTGTCTTATTAAATTTTCAAATCTCTGAATATACGAATATATTCAGTGTACATTTTTGAAACGAGTTTTCTCTCTATATGTGACATTGCAGTGAATAAGTTAAAACTGTCAAATTTTCTCTCTG
The DNA here is from genome assembly GCA_011638315.1 of Tetramorium parvispinum. NCBI lineage: Eukaryota > Metazoa > Arthropoda > Insecta > Hymenoptera > Formicidae > Tetramorium > Tetramorium parvispinum. The sequence goes on from VBVR01005634.1 coordinate 8,427, forward strand.
TCGAATATTTTATTAAGTTTACTTTTTAGAACTTTTCTGAATTATTCTCGGTGCTTAAAACGTCATATTTATATTCAGCAAGCATTTTCGCATAGAAACCACTATTGATAAGCTTCAAGAAAGTTATTGTTCAGCAAATTTGTCTTCTTTTCGTTAAGATTTTGTCTAGAAATGAGTTAGTACATATAAGGTGCTAGAAATGCACAATGCATTTAACATATATACATATTGCGGCACAAACTTTTCCTTGAGTTGTTGATTACACGTGGCAACCGGAAATTTCCATTCGCTTTGCCCTGTCTCAAGCTACTAGATGCTCAGACGTTGAAACTTTTAGTAAACGTCGGCGTGAGCCAAGTTTTAACGAGCCTTATGCTCTGTTCTCGTCATTTCACTGACAACGATCCTTCAAACGCGTTCACACGGAAATTATCCCTGTAACGAGGCGACCAATTCTTGACGGAAATGCGAAGTGGTCTCTCAACGGATATTTACACCATATCAACATCGCATGCAATATATTAATATTGTTAATTGCGGCATAATTTCAATGATTGCACTTCTTCATGGCATAACTTCAGCGATATATTTCAAAATTAAAAAGTTAAAATAGATAAGACTGAAATATTTGAAATATTTTAAATTAAATTTCATTCAAGTATTAAATTTGAATGAAATATTTTAAATTATAGCGATAAGACAATATTATCATGTCTACAAAAAAAATATGAAAAAATTATAAATTATAATATATAAATATCCAAATAATGTTTTGTCTTGTATAATGCGAGAATATGATTTTTTAAACGATTAGCTTCAATAACAATTTGCTTTAGCAGTAATATTTTTTTTCTCGAGCAAGCCGTCTCATTTCACACGTATTATAGAACACGTCGATCGAAGAAAGTAGTTGAAGGTGGATGCCGATGTGTTCCCTACGCTATCCCTGGACACAGCCGTAATCCGATTTATCCATCTCCCCTGTACGATCAGAATGTTAAGAAGCGCATACTCGAAAATACAGCATATCCATCGACGGTCGGCATAAAATATTTTGAGTGAAATAGTTCGATATGCGAAGAATTTGGAGAAATATCATTCATAACTCAAAAGGAAGTTATGTCGATATCTCTGGTATTTTAACGCAGACATAATTTGTTTAATTAAAATTAAACGATAAGCAGAAATCTAAGGATGTAGAATTTACGAATATCAAATTTTCGTCTCTTATTAATTTTATTCTCTTTTTCTTAGTAATTTTAATCTCTTAGTTTAATGATTTGCAATGGCAACGTTATTACAATGTTAATTATTATTGCAGGATGTAAACTAGCCTGAAATATGCATGTTATATTATAGATGTAACAGTACAAATGTATTGCGATTTATTACATGAATGTATTATGAAATGGTAGGCGACGCGTGGACAGATGTGTAAAATATAGGTTAATTAGATAATGGATGTTCGCTCTGTTACAATATTGCGGGGACCCTATACAATAACTCGCGTCACTGTATAGATGAGAATGCATTAAAATTATTCTCTTGCTTCGAGCAGGATTAATGAATACCACCTCTAAATTACAACACTTTGCCTGTTGTATTTGAATTTTTGCCAATTATTGTTTTGTAATAAGATATTGAGAACAAGTAAATCTTTTTCACATATCTCTATATATTTTTCTTTATATTTATATAATTTATATAAATATAAAGAAAAATTTTATATTGTGTTTTGATTAAATAAAAATTTTGTTTATTATTAATTGTAGTAAATATTTATTAAAAAAGTTATATTTATGCTCCGAAAAAGTTTTCTTACATTTAACATCGTTAAATAAACGAAAGGGATGTTATTTAACAGAGCATGCTTAATAAAAAGAGTATTTAGTAAGAAACTTTATTGCTTTTTATTGAAACTGTATTTTGTGTAATCGCAATTTTCAGTGGAAACTAGTCAAAGTTCCTCTATAACGCCAGATAATTGTCGAGAGTACATTAATTGGGAGAATAGCAGACATTAGTGGAAGTTTATGCGATTAGCCGACTGAGAAATTACCTCTCTGTTTGCCGCTAACAATTAGACTGTCCTACAGTTTCCCTCGAACATTTATTTTGAATCCTGTCAGCTACAGATTATTTTATATCCATAGCACATGAATCACATAAAGCTGAAAATATTTCGCAATTTACATGCAGATAGAGAACATTTGAATGTATTACATTTGTATGCGTTAAAAAGAATTTTTAACTGTAAAACTGGAAATATATAAAAATATCTATTCAATTTTTATCTCAGCTACTAAAAATGCAGTTTAAAATGGCAGTTTAAATATAAATAATAAAAGTGTGTTTATATATATAGTACAATATTACATTTACATCACACATCTTATTCTATAAAATATTAAAATTTAACGACTATTATAATTTGCAATTATTTTATCGAAATTGATATTATCAAACATAATTTATATATTCTAAGTTATATTTATTTATATTAATTATACTTTTAAAAATTTCCTTAATTGTGATGTACTATTGCATATGTGTTAAAATATAGATTACACACGCCCGATTGAGATTTATCGACATAAATAAACGTCTTGAAATAAAAAGCTGATGTGGATTAATTTTATTTTATTTAACATTAAATCTTAAAATAATTGAATGATTTTAAAAAGTAACATTACTAATTATATTTTTCATACAAAATGTTATTCTTTAATTCTTTTTAGTACTCAAATATATTCGAAAAAATGGTAGTTTTACTAAGAAGTGAAGAAATTTCGTGTTCTGAAAAATTGCCTCTTTATCAATCACTCGATTCATGAATGAGAAGAATGAACCGGATGGTGAAAAATGAAAAAATTTGAATAGATGAAATAGAACGAGTAGCCCAAATCAATAACGAATTTTCCAATAGTAGTGCACAATCAAATCACATTTTGAAAGCGATTAGTATCTCTTCCTTTAATTCATTTTGACTTTGTTTCAGTATGATGGATAGTTATATTCCGTAAATAAATTTTATAATAATTTTAATTTATATTAAATGATTTCGTAATTGTAATAAATAACTTTATTGCTTCAATATCATATTACATCATATCAACTGTACAATATACATTTCTTTTAAAAATTAAATTTAAAATCATTTG
>VBVR01005635.1:0-11632 GCA_011638315.1 Tetramorium parvispinum
AGATATTATACACATATTATACCGTCACACACTGAACACAACAGCACAGCCACAACCATCACCACTACCACAACCCACGCACATCCATATATATATATAGATATATATAATATATATTTATACATATACATCTTATATATATTATATAAACTTATATTACATCTCTACGAATACGAGAGGAAACTCTTCTCACTCACTCTTATGTAACTATCACACCGGTGTACACGCTGTAGGAATATGTGGGACGCCTGTATGTGTGTCTAGAACTATCATCCGCTTCACAAATTCTCTGTTCGCGAGGAAACACACTGACGATCACGCCGCTTCTCGCCGCGTATCGCGGATTTGTGTTGTCGTCCGCGAAATTGTCGCGCCCATATTTGTCCTGTTGACGGGCCGCTGTCCCGTTGCGCTTTCATCCTCTGATAATGTGCACTTGTGCAAATTTCAGAACAATAATTTGCAAACTTGTCGAGCCACGGCGTAATTGTTTGACGACAAAGTTGTTTGCCAGTTCGGTACAATTTAGCAGGACAATTAATTCCATTAGCGTCGAACGCATTGAACGTGATAGCAGCGCGCGAAAAAACACGCGTTGAAGTCTCTGATGAGGAAGCACTTAGAGTTTCAGCGCAGCTTCTCCGTGCTTCGGCGGGTTCGAGATTTTTATTAATTGAATTTTTCATTGAACATGAATTGCAATAAGCGCAATGCAGGATGAAAGGCGAACTTTCTTCAGACGGTTTCTGAAACGTTGGCATGGAAATCGCGACGGAGATGCATTCTCGAGCGGTCGACAGAGGCGAAGCAGCGAGCGTGAATCGGTGACATTAATCCCAGAAGTACCGAGCTTTCTTTTCTCATATTACGCCACGTATATACGAGATGTACTTTTTCCTTTTGATAGTGATTGTTTTGAAGCGGGACTTCTCTTTTCTGAAAACATCGAGCAATCTGAAAGCAATCGCCGTCGCGTATTTGCATCCGTAGGAATTAATATCGAAGCAGCATCGAGATTAAGTTACGACGAAACTTTCTCCACAGGTCTTGCGTGAACTTGGTACTTCTAGGATTGAAAGCGACAGATTTACAGGGGATAGGTCACAGTTAGGAAACAGAAATATAAGAGGGAGATAAGAGTCTAGTAAAAAAAAAAGAAACGATATACACACTCATCGAGCGCCGCTAGTAAAAGACATGGTAGGCTATTATTATCGCTAAATAGTCGCTAGCCGATAGTGATGTAGTTTATTCTTTAGAGTTATTTTAAGTTCTTAATTATATACGAGAAAAAGAAAGAAGTGGTTACTATAAACCGACTACTATCGTATCACATTACACACTGTAACACGTCGATTATAATGACAAGAATATTTACCTGTGCATATTGACATATTATGGAGTCACATCATTAAAACATATACTACTCAATATATATATATCCAGCGTCAGCGACTCAATTCATTGACACCCACACCATATACCATGGCATAATATCGATAAACTCGGAAACAGAACAATCAGTCTTAAAATCTTTTATATATTTTATCTCTCTTTCTTTTAATTCTATTTTATTATTTTACACAACATAAATAGCAATTTTGATGCAATTAATTTTTAATAACAGTTTATGAGGAATGTAAATGAATATATGAGATGCAGCACACAAGTAAATAAATTATTTTATGGACTATCTTATATGCAGGACAATCAAGGATCTATCACATTTCCTTTCACCTATAGAGTTAATTTAATCAATTTAATATTGAGCCTTTAGGAAACATATAATTAAATACTCTTCTCTTTATATTCAATTTTTTAATACTAAGCATTTTTACGACCAAAAATTTTTTTCACAATTTTTTAATTCAGCATTAAATATTCTGCTCATCAAATTCTGCTTAAAGTTAATGATAAGCTAATTCTGAGATATTAGTAGGTGAATTTTTGGCGGGTAAATTATATTCAAATTTGAGAAACTCTTATTGACTTAATATTGTCCTTGACTTATTCCACTAACTCCACCGGTCGTTAAGCAATTATCACACTATCACGCTTCTACTATATGTAGATACATGTACATGTATACATATATTTTTTTTACAATGTGAATCTTTAGTTTTAATTCGACTTATCCTTCAATATCATTCAACCGCCCCAGTTACTATATACTACCTACTCAGAAATACATTTTCCAGTAATTGTATAATTACAATTGTTGCAAAAAAATAGTGATCGTTTGTCAGAAAAATCGACAACAAATGTACAAAATATATCGGGTTATACAGTTACACCTTGTATTATTTAACAAAATAATTTTCATATTTTTATATTGTGCATACTTCGATTATACGATTATACGCTCTCACGTGTGTGACATCACTTCGTGTTTAGAGAAACGAATGCATGCCTTGTACATTTCATTTCTTTTACCTATTTGATATCTTTTAACTCTGTTGTATAAGACTCGCAGCAAATATACGAAATGTTAATGTTCACTTTAATGAGATTTAATCGCAGATTAATTGCTACATACATATTTTTTCTTTCTTTAAGTTGAGATCGTCTTCAGAGAATTTCCTTTACAACTGATCCACTCGGCTGAAATATAACGTTATCTCCCTCGTTATATTTTTCCGCTGCAATTATAATGACATTTGAAACGACAAAAATGATTTTTTCAGTCTTTTTTAGCTCTTGCGATGTCCTTTTCTTCCTAATTATCTATCAATTATCTCAAGAGAATTGGCATTTCGTTAATACACGTTCCACGAATAATCACGTAATACGAACCGTAATACGAATCGATTACAAGCACGCTTACATTCCTCTCAAGATACGAATCTGTGCGTCATATCCGACCCACTGAGGTGACTATTTTTTCTCTTTTTTTTTCTTTTCTGGTGACCGTGGTGAACTGATCCGATCGCACTGCGCGCGAAATAATTCAGAAGCCGCGCAATTAAAGCCTAGCAACGGGTACCCCCAGGTATCCTCGGTCTCTCCGCAAGGATGCATAAAACCGGCGCGAAAGTTTATGCAACATGGTCGCGATAAATTGCAGGCGATAAGGCGCGCATATATCACCGCATAGCGGAGCAAACACACGCGCGCCTCTCCGCCTCCGCGATTTTCACGAACGAACGAACGAACTGCCGACGTAATTGCCGCAAATTCGTGCACCTCACGCGTGCATACCATACAGGCGCGTGCCGCGAATCGGATCGCCTCGAATTTCGTGAATTTCACGTGATATTCAGAGCGGAGATTGAGCGCCGGGAATGATAACGACAGCCGCGGCACGTTTTTCGCGCCGCTAAAAAGTATATTTAACGACCGACGCATTCGACGGACGTGTGTATGTATGTATGTATGTGAAACGTGCGGCGCGCTTTGTAACGCGCTGTGAAAATTGATCGCCAGCACGTGAAATATCATAGCGAAAGAGCATTGCGCGCCGGAAAGAGGGATTATTTTCAATCTCCCGTAAAAATAATGTTTCTGAAAAAAAGAAGCGTGAAATAACGGTTTGATGACGCAACGTAATCGATCGTACCTCGCTCTTTCCAGTGTTCCTCCCTTTCGTTCGCGATAACGCGACATTTTAAACCACCCTGTCCCTCTGTGGATAGACGAAAAATGAACTTAATGGAACGGCAGAATTTTTAAATTACATCCTTTCTTTAATTAATTACAGTAATGTAATGTAGAGTCTTCGGTTGCGGAGAAGCGCGATGATATATTTCTTTCATCACACTAAAATGTCATCGTTAAACTGAAAGGAAATCGATCCCGAGTTAGAAAATTGGACAGTTGCAGGATTCGTAGATGAAAAGAATATACCCACCAGGCAGATCGACATATATACAGATTGTTCAGAAACAGGACTCGGTCGACCACACAGATCACACGGACCACATGGACCACATCTTCACATTTGCATGATCAAAACCTGAAATCGAGGCGAGAGCCGGCGAACGCTAATCACGAGGCCTTCGGCAAGAAAAAGTTGAAAATAACGCGATCTTGATAACGACCGCTTGAAATAAAGCTGCTTGGCCATGCGATCGATTTGCATGCTTGTAGAGGGGCATTTAGTTTCGCTTTAGATCCTTTGCATTTCACGAGCATGCGCACGTTTCCCTTGAACTTGAGCATCTTGTTATCTCGCGAGACGACGATGAGCTTTTTCTCGTCCATTGTTCTTTGTCCTGTCACTTTGACGAGATCTCCTTCCTCCCTTTTAACCGTTTTGCACGCGGAAGGGGAGTTAGAAAAGCCAAATTGCATAATATTTCGTTTCAGCAAGTACGAATGTCTCTCTTAAACAATTTAATAAAAATATACTTTAAAGCTTGTACATTTATGAAATTGAAAATGTAAGATAGAGAAACAAAATGTATTAGTTTAGCAAAAAGAAAAAATAATAGAGATGTATAAGGCGCATGTACAAAGAGTAGTCGCGATAGCGAACGGGAAGAAGAAGGAGGAATGCAAGAGGCAGGTGTTACATTAAAAATTGACGTAAGTAATGTATTTTCATATTTACAAGAGTTATAAGTCTAATCGGGTAAGTCTCGAGTATTCGTACATATATGTATGTTGCGCTTGTAAAAATATAAAGCGCGTTTTTTCAAAACGTAATTATCCCATCGATATCGCTTCAAAACCGTGTCTCCGGAAATTGTGGTAATCCCGCCCCGAAGATCCCCCGAGCTTAACTATCGTATATAAGTCTAATGTCTACTCGCATCCCCCGGAACTCCAATTCAATATTACGACGTTTATCGTCGCCAAGTGCGATCCGCTTCCCGTAAATCATCCTCATCGACGCAACGAGTACATTTTGAAAGAACGCCTCATTTAAAGATGCTTTCACTGAAAGCGATTAATCTTCAAGGACGTCTTTGGGTTCTAATAGGCCGCGAACTTTATGCGCACACGAGCGCTAGCTTTACAAAAAGTTGAACCTTTCGTCGACGAGAACGAAAGTTTCCGTTGCGTAGAAAAATGCGGAGCGCTCGCGAAGTCTCTATCTATTTTTTATGGAAGTATCGAGCTTAATTTCTGCGCGAAGAAAATTTCCGACGCTTGCAGGAGAATTATTCCAAAATGTTGAAACCTTCTCTCAAGCCTTCTTCAACTGAAATTATTTATTCCAATTATTAACATCGTTAAAATGCCAATTATATCGAGAAATAATTTTATAAAATAGAATAGGATGTTATATCGTATAATAATTTAAAAAGTAATGCAGTATGAATACTATAATCCTGACTTCAGGAAAAATAGAGTAGAGACTTTACCAGCATCCTACAAGAGAATCTCGGCGGTACTTCCTTTCAAGAAATTTTTCATTGAATTGAAGATTTTAATGCAATAACATGCTAAGCCGCACGAGAAAAAAAGTTTTGTTACAAGATTCTTTATACTTACAGAAATTCTATTGCTAGCTGCGCTAAGAAGATTTTCTTCTTTTTAAGAATAACGAGAAATAAATAATGGAAGGAAAAAGGCACGAGTTAAAGGTACCAAGTTGTTTTAATAATTTACAGCCTTTTTTTATTTATCGAGCTTATTTCGTACGGCTTGACACGTTACTGTCGCAAATTTTTCAATTAATCTTCACTTTCCATCATGATGCTAAAGTAGCCGAGAACAATTCTTATCGACTAATTATTTTCACAAATATATATCGTCTTCACAAATATATAATCGTTTGTACAAGATGCTTATATTCGCGTCAATACAACTTTATTCGACAATAGTCTTCAATTCGAAACGATCGATATTAAATGAAACGCGAAGACTTGTCAAACGAGATATTTTATAAAATTATTAAAATAACTTTAGATAATCGAAGAACGGTTACGCTCTTTTCTTCATTAAAAATTCATCATCGCGCCCTCTCCATCCCTCGCAGAGCCTGACTGGGCACTCCAGGAGGCAAGGCTGGCTCACCGCCTCTGGCCTCAGGATCGTTGTTAGCAGCCTCCGAATCCTTGAATCGCTTGTACTTCCCTGTAATTTAATGCGCTTTATATGTGTCACGCATTGTGGAATTTTATCTGTATTACAAAGGGTATAACAATCGTTTGAAAATAATTTGCGATCAATTTTTAATTTTTTTCTCTCAATAAAAAAATAATATTTTAAAAAGATAATACTTTACAAAAAAATAATACTAAAAGATAAAATCTTACATACACGTGAAGGAAAACAGATGGAGATTTTTGTTTTTGTGATGATATATAATTTTAACTGGTTTAACGCTTATTGCAATTCGCTTATTGCGGCTCGCGAATTTTCTATTAATAATTCGGTAACTAGTGTTATTTAAGTTATCACAGAATGCTTACTAGCTAAGCGAACCATGGTGACGCCCCACCAAATGCTCCAACCCCATCCGACAAGGCAGAACAGAACGGTGAACAATTGGCCCACACCCACAATGAGATTGACAATTAATGCACCGATTCGTGATCTTACTCCGGCGACGGCGGAAAATCTCGGTTGTCCGGTGCATAAGTTGAACAGGCCACTCCAAACAGTTCCTAGATGAATGCAATCGAATTATTAAGGGAATATTAATTTTACTAAGAAATAGGTCACTTTAAAAATTTGGGAAATCGATAGTAGCTTCCCAACTGAAAGCTTCGTTCTCGCAAAATATAGTGATATTAATATTTAAATTAATCGTACCAGTGCCCGGTAGTAGGAAATTCCACACTAGGCAAAACCAGGCGAGAGGCAACGGCAGACAAGGGATGGCGCCGCGCATGACAGAATTATGTTCCACCAGGACATCCGGTAACTTAGCCTTCGGTTCCTGCGATATCATGCGTTCTCATGTTATAAGTAATAAGAAAAATAGCCTAACATCTAAAAATGGTTCTAAAATATTACATCTTTGCCGTGCGTCCCGCGCTCGACAGGATGTAACAATAATTTCCATTTCGGCAAACGATATCCACGTACCTCCGACAAGGGCGGCGGTACCACGCTTGTAAGGCTGTGCTTGGCACGTGTGTTTCTTGTGCGTTGTTGCGCCTCCTTGCGTTTGCAGTTGCATTTGCAACAGCCGAACGCACGACGGCAGATCGCACCGCATCTTCTCTCGGGCGGGCAGCAAACGGTAGACTCGGCAGGAGCGACCCTTGATTTTCTCGTGCAACATTTGATCTCTCGTAATCTCTCTCGAAAACGGACGCATCTGTTTAAAAAATATTTCTCACGCGATTAAAATTTTTGCGAATTCTAAAAATTTTTCTAAAACTTTTATTGACTTAAAATAATAACATTCAATAATATTCAATCAATCACAAAAGTTAAAAAAAAAAACTTAAAAGTAACACGCGTCTCTTCCTAAATTATCGCATCGTTTTTTAAAAGATATCTAGAAAATTTAAGTATCTCTTTTGGTGAATGTAAATTTTAATTTCTGTGAATATTTAACGAAAAGCGTTAGAATATTCCAAACTGAAATTAGACTTCCAAGAGCTGGACAAATTGCACCCATAAAGAGTTTAAAATCTGAAAATATAAATATACATATAATAGCAAAGTAGAGGAAAGAGAATAATCTGAGATATATAATAATCTGAGAATAATAAGAGAAATGGAAAGGAGGACAAGATAGGAAGTAAAAGAAAATTACAAGAAACTCCTGGTCTAAAAAGTTTCGCGGAAACAAGTTTGCACTTAAGTAAAGACATCAAGTTGCAAAGTGATTCGAGTGAAAACTAAGAATCCATACGATGGAGTGTGTATCTTCGTGCCGTGATACTTCCACGGAAAGTACTTTTTCCGATACTTCGCTTTCATGACCTCACATTGTCCTGAAAAGTTTTCTACCCCTTTAATATGGTAATAATACAATACATAATGCAAATGTGATTGTTATTTGCTCGGCGGAACGGGGTATGTGGCGCTTGAAATTCAAGTCGTTAAACGCGAATGAAATTCAAGTTGTTAAACGGTACCTGCATCGCGCCTTTAATTTCGACCAGCACGACAACGCGCCCGTTTCGGACGGTGGTACATCGAGCACGGGGGCTGCAACAGGCGGCGGGATATCGTTGATCACCGTTGTCCTCCCTTGATTCCTGGTCCACAAGAGACCCTTGGGATCCCTGCGGCAAGCGAGGCACCGCATACCGGAGCAACACTTGCAGTATTGACTCAAGGACCTCCCCCAACGTGCCAGCAATTTTTCACTATCGCGTTGCTTCTCGTTGTTAGCTGCCAGGACACTGCAACAGAAGGTATGCCATTCATTATTATTTTTTATTCCATTATTATTTTTTTATTGAGAACTAAACCTGTACATGTGCGTTTATCTAATTTAGATAAAGATAATTAATCATGTACTTAAATCGTATATTAAAAAATGAATTTATTCTTTTCTAAAAAAATATTCAGGCAACACCAATATATACATATAAATAATTTTTCATAGAATACACGATTGTTACACGTATTTAGAATTATGTTATTTAAAGTTAATCTTTTTTTAAAATGAGAAAGTGATGGAAAATTTGTATATTATTTCTCATTTAATTCACTTTATGTGTAGCGTTAACGTCTAATTTATTCTCGAAAGATTATTATCGATTTTACATTAGCTGCATAGACTATTAGCATCTACATACACCTGTATACATACATATGAGTCATGTGTAAAATGTATAGTAATATCAGAAAGTATTGATCACGTTAACTGGATGAGAAGGAGCGAGATTATTCGCGAGACGTTATATTTAGTTTTACTTAAAGGTACAAATTTTACATCAAAATCACAGTCTCCTTTGCAACAATGATGAAATATTGATTTATATTAATATCATCAAATGTCTTAAAGTGAAATGGATAAAAGATGATAAGCAATTGTGCATAAATGCGCATTAAAAGGTGCAAACGCTTATTTATTAACGAAACATGCTTCTCGACTCAGATCGCCCACAGATCGCAAGCCGATCCGCGAGTGACGAGGGACGGAAGATTCCTCGCTAATCGCAACAGAAAATCCTCATACCAAAACCGCAGCAGAGGAGCCGCGCAGGTCCCATCCCTCTGTCCGCGCACGCAATCGCGATCGGGGAAACCCCTTACCTACACGCAACGCCTTCGCAGGATGGTGAAGTGCCTTCCGGGAACTTGGGGGGCGATCGGCGGATATCGATGGCGCGATCGCCGATCTTGAACTCGCGGTAGGCACGCCGACGGCAGACCCACCCGGAAGCAAGCAGGAACATCGGCGAGGGATTAAGCCGCCCGGAGGATCGAGCACGAGGACGATCGAGCGAGGATTGATGTGGCCGGAAGCGGGATCGCGACAGCAGTTCGTAAGTCAACGAGCGGCCATCGCCGGCGGCCGGTCTCCGGTGACTTCGGTCAGTGATTGCGGGTGCCGCAGTCTCGGGCAGGACGCGGCCGCCGAGGGCGCGAGGCAGGGCGAGGGCGCGAGGCCGGCCACGACCGGTCACGCAAAGATTTTTCAACCCCCCCTCTTCACGTTCCTACCCTCCCCCGACCCCGGTGAGCTGGCTGACCGCGAAATCGATACGCGCGACACGAAGTTCTTTACCTTAACCGGCCGGTTTTCAAGGCGGCCACGGCCGATTTTCTCCCCGGCGCGCGTAGCGTCACGACGCCGACGGCGCGTGTCCACCCGGTGGCTGCACGGCATTAAAGCCGCGCTTGTAATTCGTCGTCACCTTAACCCTTAAGCACGAGCGAGCACTTTCGCTGATCGAAAGGAGGGCGGTTGCTGCTCGATTGATTGCGGGCTTATTATAAAATTAGGATCACTCTCGTTCGCGTATAAAGTTGGAAGAGTCCTGAGTGACAACAAAATCTGCCTTCTGCGATGAAAAATGTGAAAAATATTTTTATGGACATATTTTTACTAAAATATATGTCTTTAACGGAAAACTGAGGTTGCAAATATTTGAGGAAAAAAATTCTTCACCGAGGATTTAATATTACATGTTGCTTATAATAGTCATATATAATTGTTTCAATTTTTATTTCATCTTTGGAGTGTTGTAAATTATTTGTTATATATTTGTTACTTACATATTTTCTATTTTTTTTATTTCTGAGAAACGGAAATTTATTTTTTCGAAGAACAAAATTTCTTGTCGATTATTGTAAACTTTGTAAACCGCGTAAACTAGATAAATATCGGTAAACAATAAAATATTAACAACCAGGTTTTGTCGCCGACTCGTAGAAAAGAATATTATGTTATTAGGCCTTAAGAAAATTATGAAATGACGTTCTATCGTGCGCCGAATTGCATTCCGTCAGTTTGTATTTTTATGAGAAAATTTTTACGAGCACTTAAAAGATCCGTTTTTAACTATATATATATTATAAGATATTTTAGTATTTATTCGGAGAAGTCTGTTATTATATTTATTCATATGACAATCAAGCAATTAAATCCAGCAGGCAAATGAGAGAAATGCAATTCGCAATTTGAAAAAGCGCGAGTTTAGTATATACTAGTATTTTTTTTCTATAGATTTACAGAGAATTCTATTTCTTTTAATAATTTGAATTTATTTTCTATAATTACAAATATCTGATTTTTTTAAGTACTTTATTTATTGATATTTCTTGCAACACGGGAACTTTTTTATATATTTTTCACATTTATATTTCAAATTTCTGCTTCTTCAAGGAATTAAGTTTAGAAAGTTCTCTTCGCCCACATTGTTGCGAAATAAATTATTGCGCTCTTCCAAAGGACGACTTCGAAATTTATTCGTCCTAAAAAGGATTAACCCTGGTAGCACACTAAAAGCGCGCTGGTCGGCCGATTACACAGCTGGATCGCAATTCACGACACGCTCGACAAAACCATTAAAAGTTGCACGTGTCTGAAAGTTCGTATCCACCATTTGCGCCGCTGATTAAAGAGGCAGGGGTAGTGGAGGGTAGACGGCAAAAGCGGCAGAAAGTTCGCGCAAAATGCAGTGTCATTAAAGCGCAAATACCGCGATCTACTTCGACGTGGGCAATTTTGTGCCGAACACTTTCCCCCGTAATTGCACCACTAACGAGAGCGGAGGATCCTAGAAAAAGCCGCGCGCGCAGATTATCTTGGGAATCAGAGCGTTCTTCTTTCTTTCAGAGGCTTCCGGCCCGGTCTGCAGAGACGCTCAACTCGTACAAACGAAACTCGCCTAACTAAGCCATTGCCCAACTAGCGTTCTCCGTAATTTGATTAATCGGTCAGCTCGATCTCGCGCTCATTGCCGCAACGACGTGCGCATTGTGTCCGGGAAAAATGCGTGCTAATTCTCGCTACTTTTGTTTTCTCGCTTTCCTTACTGCCGAATCTCCTCGGGATCTCTACCTCTAATTCAGATGAATCTCGATCTAACATGCGATCTTTGATGAATATAAGTGTTAAAACATTTAATTATACTTGTAGAATTAATGTACACTGAAAGAAAAATATAGTTACTTTTGGCCTCAAAACCATAATTTTATAATATTTCTGACAATAAACTACGATTAACTTAACTATATGCATCACTATGTTAAGCATAATTATATTGTAGAAATATTATAAAATTATGGTTGAGGCCAAAAGTAACTATATTTTTCTCTCAGTATAGGA
>VBVR01005636.1:0-11629 GCA_011638315.1 Tetramorium parvispinum
CGCCACCACCACCACCACCACCATCGCCGCCGCCGTCACCACCGCCGCCCTCTCTTCCCGTATCCCAATTTATCCGCACGGCGTGACCGAGGAAGTCGCGTCATGTGCCCGACTTTAGTTCGCAGCCGAACGTCTCTCGGTGCCGAGAGCGTCATCGGTCACCGAGTGACCCGATCCCGAATGGGGGTGAAAACGCGTCGCGGCGCATGGAGGCTCGATGACCGCCGCTGATTCTCCACACCGTTGACATTAGGCAGTCGGTCTTCGGGGCGTCAAGGGGAGCACGTCAAGGTGCGCCCTTGAATTCGTATGGTGAACGACTTGTTCGCGAGAATTCTTTTCGTTTGCAGGATTACTTCACTGAAAAAAAATTCTGGTCAAAAAACGAGTCAGAAGAATCTTGTAGGCGTGATCAAATATTCTGCAGTTATTATAATAGGAATTCTGGTTGTCATACGTTATAAAGTATTGGGTTCTATTATAATAACCAGAATATTCCCAGGTAGAACAAAAATTATAATGATCTCATATTGACATCAAAAATACCGCCGAGTGATAAAATGGCATAATAATGACATTTTTGTGTCATTTTGATGTCATTTTGACATCTTTGTGATTTCTTGTTCTACTTGGGTTTGATCAATTCTACAAGATTTTCTGACTCGTCCGTTTTTAACCGGAATTCTTTTTCAGTGTTAGATTCTCTTCGCGGAAACTCGGCGATTACTGAAAGTCATCTGCTGTCTCTCCTCACGAAGTTGCAGCTAAAAGTGGTTCAGTCTCTCGTGGCTGTCGCCGTGCACGAGGCTCAACGCGGCATTAACATTTATTGAAGAAACGCTGCTACAAAAAATCCTCTAATCTCCCCGCTGGTAAAGGTCAAAGCCCCACATTCGGCCCTAAATCACAAGTTGTCATGGCGATCTTTATCTAAACCTCGCTTTATCGTTTCCCTCAATGTGTCCGCTATATTTAGTAATGTGACGTATCCCGGGGCGCACGCGACTGCCAAAAATCCTCCTCTCCGACGGAGCGCGAGCAGCATAGCCTGACGACGTAACAAGGACAAGAATGAGGCTTTTCATATAAAGCGGGAGATCAAGATCTTTCGCTTGAACCGATGACGTAAATAACGAACGGCAAACGAATGGGTATGAAAAAGTCACTCCAACTCACCCCCACGCGCCCCTCTCTCTTTCTCTCTCTCTCTCTCCGACGTCTAGAGGTCTTATACTTTGACGTTTCTTACCGCAATGGGTGGACACGGCCTTCCGGTGTGACCGAAAATATAGACGCGTAGGGAGACGTACGTAGATTGCGGTTTGGTTATGAGTTGACCTACTCCACTTTGGATCCACCTTCGCGCTCTTTTTCCAGGGATGCTACCCCTTTCGGAAACTGTCCCGCGTCACGAGGGTGCTTGCTCGAATCGTCTCGTCGCGATTGTCCCCCGGCGATTTTGTTTCATCTTCGAAACGGTAACGTCCGTTCTCCGTTCACTCCGCCCCGTTTAATCCTGCCTGAGGAAATAATTGATGTTAAAACTAATTTTACTAATGTTACAATGTTAGTATTATTAAAACTTTAATGTCCGATTAAAACTTGATATCCAGGAATCAATATTTCTGATCTAATATTAATCTATTTTAATCGAGCACTTTGGATTCAGGCTATTATTCAGATGGCCGACGAAGTCGGGAAGCGATGCACAGATATGTGGAGCAACGAAAGATGACTCGGTCCCATTCGCGAATGCATCGTATCTCTGCGAAAATACATATTATTGTCCGCCGCGAATGCGCGTCACACATGTGTCTTATCGCGGAACGCGATATTGGACTGCGATTCTGCAATGCATATTTTATTGAAGTTCTTGTCAAAATAAAGGAAATGCGAAATAAAATGTTAACGATGATAATTTATGAATTTAGAATTTCACAGGTTTTAGCTCGTCCGTTGGGAGTCGTCGGATTCCGACACCGCGATCGAGAGGATCGTGCGAGCGCGCACCGTTGTTCGCCAGTATCGGTAGCGATGGTATCGAAACATCAGAAGTCTGCATGGTACATTCTTTAATAGAATACTTTTATTCAAACACGAGTGTTAACGAAATCGCTGTTAATAGATTAATCGCACGTGACGGCGTGGTCACGCATGAAGCAAAACCGCAAAAACTCGGTAATGATATATATAATTATACGTATAACAATCGTATATAGATCATATACAACAAATTCTTGGTATATCTGTAATAAAATCTCACTAACGTAGTAGTATCTAAGGGATGTTTATGCATTGTGCATACTAATTGCATCGCTTCTTTTTTTTTTTCTTCTACGGAATAATGGAGAGTACCTCTGGTGCAGTTAGAACGCACGAGATGAAAAACGTGCATTTGCCCTCTCTTAGGCACGAATATACATACATACATATACATAATATGCGCATGTATATACATGTACACACATATATAGATATATATATGCACACACATATATATACATACACATATTCTGTTTTACAAAGACTCGACACAGATCAGGTTCGAATTAACGAACTCCATAATTAATACACGGGATATACATGTAAAATATATATGTAGGGAGAGATAGAGCTCGACTTTACACACGATTCAAGATCTAAGATCGTTCTCTCGCTGTAGGAGCCGCTGAGTCCCTTCTCGCGCGCCGAAACCGAACGTTTACAGGAATGTCTCGGAAAATAACGCTAGTTGAGGAGAAGTCCGAATAAACCGCCTTCGAAATCAGAAACTCGTACAGCGATGGAAGTTTCACACTGATATAAAGTATCTGCGTCGACGCGCATTTATATGCGTCTAATGTAAGGGCAGAAAGTATTCTTTACATCTTTTATATTACAGAGCCGCGAGACACGGGAATTCGTAGTTCGCTAAAAAGATTGCCGAGGATCAAGTGGAGCGGTGTAAAAAAATTCGGAGCGTCGGAGGAAGCCAGTAAGGTGGAAATCGTGTTTTTTTTTACGCTATATTGCCTCTAGTCCTAAGGCACAGTTATATAAATATCTCTATACCTGTGTGAAATAAGTATTACGTGCTCAACAATAGTACTTTAATGTGACAATCTGCGGTCAGCCCGTCAAACTCGTGAAACAAACTCGATCGAGCGACTCGCTCGCTTCGGACTCCTCGACAAACATCATGTCCATATATAATTATCGCGTATCGACGCTTAATCCGAACGACAGTTCGAGCAGAGAGGTGCATAATTCAAAAACCCTTCGGTAGTTGTAATATCCGAGACATATCTTTATTCGTTATTTTCGTAAGACAAACATAAAGAAATAAAAAGTACACTGAAGCGTCAAGTAAGTTCAATGCATCTTATAACGTTCCTTTTCTTTCTCCCTTTCTCTCGCTCTTTCTTTTTATCTTTTTCATTAAATATACCAACGCTGGTGGGATACAACTACCAGCATAACCAATTGTTGGATCATGAACCACTACTCTTCGTCAGCCAGCCTCGCCTCTAACCCCCTTCCTCCCCTCCGGCCCCGACTATGTGTATTATATATATTTTCAAATGGACACAATATGTACAATGGGAAACGAGAACGGCACCCGGCGCGGATGCACCGAAACAGCGCGAATCGAGCGAACGTGGGCAACAACCGTTCTCATGCAGTACACCAGTAAGTGGACACTATTTTCTGCCTCCGATTGTACAATATTATTTATGTGATGTAAGAGTTATTATACGTTAGAGAAAGATGCTATACAGTAATAGCACCCTCGCTCGTTCGTGGGTGATCGTTTTGTACCAGTACGATTCGGCCTATTGCGAATAAGTGGTGTATAAATTCGAGAAAGAGTGCGATAACAATCAGTAATTGGTAACTTATATTCCCAGTAGCGAACAAGACTTCAAGGGTGTTGAGCAAAGGCGAATGACGAATAATTATTTTGAATATATATTTATAAACACGAAATCATTACTCGTTATTCGCGGGTACATTTTGCCCAACGTTATTTCAGGGCAGGGCGCGAATTACAGAGCGAAGATCCCTTTAAAAGCACAAAAAATGAGAATGTAACTATGATAAACATAAACCGGAGCGTTACTTAACGTCTTCTAATTAAGTTTACATTCTTAGAAAGAGAAGACGAGAAATAAATAAAATAAAATAAAATAAATTTTAAACCAAACATTTTATCAGGTTAAGCACACACCCGTAACGAGCAATTCTATTAATGTAGACCACTACCGTTCGTGTTTATAGCATTTATTATGAACATTCGAGTAACGCAACGTTTAGAGTCTGTGTCTGCGATCGAACGATGGCATATGACTGCAGAAGACAGGCTAAAAAAACTGGGGGGCGGTGGGGATACACTGAGGTATACAGTAAGATAAAGGCTGTTCAGATTAGTTTTCCCAGCAAGTAGCCGACTATAACCATGGCAATGGCGATGAGAATACTAGTTGATGTCGGAGATAACTGGCTATTGCTCTGCGAGGTTAGTCCTCTAGCTGCTGCAAGGTTACCATCATTGCCCAATGCCGCATTTCGCCACTTCATTAAATCTTCCTGCAGACAAATATACGACTAAATTATTGACATTTC
Organism: Tetramorium parvispinum; assembly: GCA_011638315.1. NCBI lineage: Eukaryota > Metazoa > Arthropoda > Insecta > Hymenoptera > Formicidae > Tetramorium > Tetramorium parvispinum. The sequence continues at coordinate 4,603 of VBVR01005636.1, forward strand.
TCACTTTTAAATTTATACTTTTCTTACTTAAATTTATAATGTCAATTATTTATTAAGTCATTCTTAGAATATATAGAAATGGCAGGATCGTCAAATTGATATCTTTTGGATAAAAAATTCAGCTGATACAAATTTAAAGTGTATTAATGAAATTATCGTAAAAAGTCTAAATATAACAATCGACTTAATACTCACCCTAAGTTGAAGATTTTCCTGCCTAAGCGTGCTTTCTTCTACCCTAAGCTGATTAACTTCTTGCGCAGCTTTTAATAGTTTCTCTTCTGCTTCGCCAAGAACCTGAGGAGAATCACATTGTTTGGAAATGTAACAGATAAAATTATTGTTATCAGTCTATAAAAATGCACTTAATATCTTACCTTTGGCGACGATTTGACTGAATCGCCTGTTTTGTTCTTTCCGTTAGTCGTATTAGAAGAGTCTGGCTTCGCTGTTGTAGAAGTTGCAGTCGTCTTAACCGTGCTAGTAGTGGTACTAGTTACAGGATTTTCAAACACGCATTTCAGTTTAGAATCCATTAACTGATCTGGATTTATATCCTTCCACTAAAAAAAACGACATGCATAATTTATTATAATATAAATTTAATTTTTATGTTGAAGAAAACAATGATTAAAATAATAAATATCTCGTTTACTTTATTGAATATATATTAAATTAATGACCTAATGAATTAACATTAATTTCAATATAGTGTTACATCTTACCACATCCATTGGATATTCTTCATCATTATCGTCTGGTGCTACCACAGTTTGCACCATAAATTTGTGTTTGTTTTTCTCCGACGGATCAAAATCATATGGTTGTAAGCATACTGTAATAAAACGATTTACGACATTCAATTATAAAAGAACAGATGTTTCCGAAATTTTACGAATGTAAATAGTATCATCCAAGAGACGTACAAGAATTATAAAACTCCAATAAGCGTAGGAAATAAAATTTATAATTTTTATGATGTAAACCAACCTGCTATTTCAGTGACATCCTTTGGCTTGAGAACTCCAGAGTTTGGACGTACACAGTATCTCTTTGGGGCAGTTGTCTTTATTTTAAAGTATACCTTTTTACTCGTTGGATTAATTAATTTTATATATGATGTGACTGGGCCTCCTGTAAAAGGGCCTGCAACAAAGTAAATGATGAAATAAATTCCTTGAAGTAAGAATTTACAATGATGAAACAGCGATTTTTGTGAAGTGTTGAGCAAGTATTTACATTTATATCTTGTTATATAAAAACTATTGATGATTAATGAATATATGAAAAACTATAGAGATTACGAGATCACGAATAGTAAAAAAAGAGCATTCTGGAAAAATTCAGATACAAAGTACAAGATGTACATTTTGCAAGCTGTTCAACGCATTATTTTTTATATTGCTATATTTTTTCTCGAGCTATTCTCAGTCGCAAATAATAATTAACCTAATAAAATCATTAAAAAGATTACAATACAAAGTAAAATTTTTTTGATTACTTGATTTTCTTGAAAGAAGACACCCGAGATCAATCATCCGTCATTAGTTGCTAGTCATTCAGTTATTAGTCATCGTTTTTATTAGATAACGTTCAAACTCGTAAGAGGAATATGCAAAAATAGGATTTATTCATCTCTATCACTAATTATAGAAATCAATTATCGTTAATTGATTGAAACTATAAAATTGTATAAATTCTTATCGCTCATTATTGGTGTCAAATCAGACGAGATATAAATGCAATACAAATTTTTACACATAGATGACAAGACAAATGTGTAGAATAAAATGCATGACGGGGGAGATTGGAAGGAGATTAATCAGCTGGAGGTACGATTACGGATTGTTTTCGGTCTTTGAGTGTTTCGATCCCGATAAGGTGACCGCCGAGCTCGCGCTAGATCGTTCGCCGTTGAAACGGCGATACCGCGAACGATCGGCGCACTCTCGAGTGTTTGTCTCTCTCTGTCTCTCTCCGACACACGTACGACACGCACCGGTCATAGTCGAAGGACGTTACATCACACGAGCGACATTTAAGTATAATTAACGAGTGTCATTTTTGCGACAATCGGTAAGGACGATACAATGAACGCGTAAATACACTTAGCCAATGGCGATCGAGGCGTTAAATGAAAGCCCACACCGCGTGGACGAATAGATAATTGAACGATAAATTATCCGCATATATACATTCTGTTATATGAAATTTAGAGAAGAACACGAGGCAGAGAATTACCGTGCGCGTAGGCGAACTACGAAGAAGTCAGAGTTCAATGTTCCCCTCCAAGTTTCGCGGAGGAAATCGCAGCGGGCCTTCGATTCCTCCGGAGGTCGACGGAGGGGGATCGTAAAAAATTTCGAGCGACATTATTCGGAATTGGCGATCTACCGGCGGCCCGCCGCCGTCGCCGCTGCCGCTGCCGGGGCATAAATAAACGACGGCTCTTATGGATTACTGGCGCGGAGGCTAAGTGGAACAGCGGTACATAAATTCAATAGATGGCTTTTCCGCGTATCGGCGATCAGCGATCGCGTCCGGCGGCGGTCCGTCGGCGCACCGATCGATGGCAACCCGCGCGTTCTCGCGAAACACCGGGAAGCGATCGACCGATCTCGCCGTTCTGTCTCGCGCGGTGACGAGGAGAGAAGAAGTGCGGCGACTCGGAAAGCGGCCAGAGAGGGCGCGAGAGCCCACTCGAGCCGTCTTCGTCACCTGCCCGCTCGTTTCGCTCCCTCGTCCCCGACGAGGCGGCTTCCTCGAGGAGGATGCTCCGCCGTCGGGACGAGGGACGCACGGACGGACGTCGCCACGGCCGTCGCGGCGAATGACAGCGGATTGACATACGGACGGGATGATACAGATGGGGTTAGGTCGACGTCGCTGGCGACGTTGCACACGCTCGCCGAGGCACACGGCCGCGACCTCGGGGGGGGCCGCTCGCTCGGACCGCGTGCGGCACGACGCAACGCGACGCGACCGCGACACGCAGCGTGATTGCGCAGCGTGGCTCGCCGCGAGCAAACGGCGGCCAAGAGCGCGCGGGCGAGCGAGACGGTGTCCGTGGCCTTACGTCATCTTGACGACGTAGCTCCGACGTAGGCACCGTCGCGACGAGGAACTCGGTGCGGCGCGCTCGCTCGCTCGCTCGCACACACGCAGGCACCGGATTCGGCGTCAGGGAGCCGCTCGCGCGGCCCGCGACGGAAACTACGAAACTAAATGAGTAGGAACGCGCGACGCGGGTGGAGGACGGGCCCTCGAATTTGATCAGCGTACCCCTGAATCGCAGCTCGTTCTGCGGCTCGATAATTAAGACCTGCTCGGGCTTTTCGGCGGGCTTCGACGACATCCTGACTGGCGGACCAAGACGGACTTCCCGACGGACGAGTCACGGCTTTGTTGCTGTCTTCCACCACCTCCGTCTCCACTTCTTCTTCGCCACCACCACCAACCACTACCACCACCGTCACCGTCACCGTCGCCGCCGCCGCCGCCTCCGCCGCCGCCGCCGCCGCCGCTGTCTGCTGTAGCGCCAACGGGTGGTCGACGACGCGTTGGGCCCCGCGTATTGACAGGTCGCCTGCCGCTGCTCGTGCTCGTCCGCGTATCCCCACGTCCGGACCGTCGTACAACGTCTCGTGCCGCCGTCGCCGTCCCTCCGTTTCCTCCGCTACCGTGCCGTACGTCGAGATTCCGTTGGACTGATTCCGATTCGCGGCTGCCCCGCCGATGCGCATGCGCCGCGCAGCGGGGGAATAGTGCGAGGTGTAGGGGCCGCGCGTTACGTCACGCCGCGGCCGGTAACGGCGCGCCGTTCGGTGCTGCACTCCGGGCACCCAACTGCACCCTCCGCACTCTCGAAACGGGACGACGCGCGCGAGAAAGACGAAAAATAACCTGTAATTACATTTTAATTATTTAAATACATTTAATCACTATTACATTTTTCATTTACATATTAAAAGTTATTTTTCTATTAATTTTCCATTTTTTTATCCATAAATTATAAAGCAGCCAAGATCAGTTGTACAATTTAAAAAGACGTTTAAAATTTAAGAAATTCTCAAGTTTTAAGATTTGAGAAACGAACTGTGAATTCGGACCTCGGGGACTCGAGGAATGAAGAAAGAAGGGAAAGGGGTGCAGCAGAGTGCAGCAGAGTGCCAAGAACAAACCATTTGTTTATCTATCTATTTATCTACCTCCATCTTTCTCTAGCATCTCTACCTTCTTCGCTCGCTCTCCTTCTTTTTTCTTGCTTCAAAGCGAGGCCAGGAAACGCGCCAAAACGCGCGCGCATTCGACTGCCCTTGGACCCTCGGCCTCGCGCATTCTGCACTTGCGACTCCTGCCCCGCATAATTTATTTATTTATTTCGTCCAAGCCTATTGCTTTTTTCCGCCCGCGCTTTTGCGGCCGGGTTACGTTTCCCATTGTCCCCCAGTCCTACTCAGGCCGCCTGCATTCTAGCGAGCGTGCGCACTTGCGCAGAGCAGAACTGTTGCGCGCGTTTCGTTTACACGCGCGCACCTAACCTCAACGGACGTGCTCGGCGAATTGATGCTCCGACTGCTCCGACTCGCTCCGACTCACGTGGAGAGAAGGAAATCCCCGCTAGATAGTTGTTGCAAAACTGATTGTTTTGCCGTCGTCCCTCTTGATATTTAGGCGGAATTTTTTTCGCCGAATTGGTTCGCGATGGACGCCTGCATCACGCCAAATTCGAACGGGGATATTTTTAGGAACATGTCATTTATACAAAATCGCGCCCCGGTCGAGACCAAGAATCTGCAGTGTCTTTTAATTTATGACGGTAAGAAGCCCGCAGCCTTCAATTTAATATTAACAATAATTTTTTCACGGTTGCAGTTTTCAATTCAACAATGTCACTTGTGTACATGTTATATTACATTTGTATTGTTAAATGAGAAATTATAATATTGATGCAATGTTAGCTGTTTACTGAATTACAGTTTATATTGATAGGCATGATTTCTGTTGCAGAACACAACGCTCTTCTTGGAGGCACCAACATGGTCGACCTCTTCTGGAACGGTACTGTCTGGCATTACAAAGATATCTCGGATTTTTCTCGGACGAAAGCCAGCGTGTCGCAGCGATTAGATAGCGGCGTCTGCGACGCAGCTTACCTGGGCGAGAATAAATTTGTTGTCGTGGAGGACAGCGGAGCCGTGCAGATCCAAGATATAATTCAGACGGACGAGCAGTCTCAGTTTCAGCACGTCGAGTACGCTTGCCAGCACGACGACAGCGTCCTGACGGTATCTGTGTTTGACAATAAGAGGAACATTGTCACCGGAGGAATGGATTGTTGGTAAGATTCCAGTGCGTACACATAGAAAAATATATACTACCTACGAGTAAATATACTTGTTCCAAGTATTTGATAAGTTTACATATCCACAAATCTATCATAAAGTCATCATAAGCATCACGTTTTTTTAAAACATTCTAGACTTGTAACGAGTATATCTTAAGCTATTAAGAAATATAATTCTTGGCTGAAGAAAATGATTACTTAGACAAAATAAAATAATTGCTTTTCTCGTCTGTAGAATGAATATTTTTCTGTGTGTACAATATTGCGAGTCAAGGAGAGCAGCTTTAATTAATCTTACGCTTGTTTCAGTTTAAAAATTTGGGATACAGAGGACTTAATCTCGATTTATTCGTACAACTCTGCGCATATAGACGTTATCACGAGTACGGACGTAAAGCCCACGTGTAATTCTACATTTGTATCTACATCTTTAGATAACGAATCGTTGCTATGGGATATCAGAAGAGCCAAACCGGCGAGTTGTATGTTTATCTATTGTTTTATGCTTTATCTTACATCCTTACTACAAATTTGTTACATTTTTCAATTCTTTTTTCTTTTTAAGGTATCTACAAGAAAGATAATTGTCCCTTGACGGCAGTATCTTGGAATACTAACTTGAATCATCTCATAGCAATAGGTACAGCTAATGGCAGCATTGTATTAATTGATATTAGACAAACAGAAACTCCATTATATGAATTAGCCGAATGTGACAGAGGTGTACACAAATTATTATTTAATCCAAATCCAGAGAGGTGAGAATTTGCTAGAAATAACAGTTTACTTGATTGTATAACAGAATATTTCTTATACTCTTGATGAATTATAATAAATTTATGATAACTTATCTATTTTTCAGGAAAGAACAATTAGCGTGCTGTTTCGATAGCGAGTCGGTAAAAATATTTGACACTCATAGAGAAATGCTGCAATTATATGAAAATAATAATCATGGCGATTTTGTACGAGGACTCGCATGGTACAAAGATGGCTTATACTCGTGTTCTTGGGATGGCAATGTGATTAAACATATAGTGGATTAAATATGTAGTTTCCTAAGGATGACAATTCGAATTAATAATATATCGACTTTTTTTTATATTAAAATGATTTTTTACTTTATAATAAAATATTCAATTTATTAATTGAAACAACACCTCAATATAATGAACATTCTCGTGAACTCGTCACCTCAAAATATTGAAAACTATTTGTTACGTATCAACGACAAAATACTGGTCGCAACTTAGAGAGAACTTGCTGTTAATTTAAGATAAAGATTCACAAGAAACGTGTATTGAATTTTTCCGATTGTATCTTCCGCACAGCGATGCAAGGTGCGACGAATTTTGGTGCGTTTAACGTATTGGAAAATATTTCACTTGCATTTCTTCATTCTTGATCATTGTTTCGGACGTTTCTACAACATAGTTGCGATACTGTGTTTATTCAATATATTCTATTTTATTACAGAAGGAGAAATATATTTGAAATATAAAGTATGTATTATCGCTACATATAACAGTAATGTAAAGCAGTCAAGTGTATCAATATAACAGAAATTCCTGTAGATCTTTATCTTGTGGATCTTTAAAAGAATCGTAATACGCTTAACATAATTTAAACGAGTCTTTCTTTTTCTTTCTGATGCTACAGTGTGTACGGTATATTAAATAA
>VBVR01005637.1:0-11624 GCA_011638315.1 Tetramorium parvispinum
CCTTTACGTACCAAGTATCATGAAAATCCACACGTTTTATTAAATTGATTTTAATATTGTATTTCAAGTTGCAGTTACACTTATCCGTCATTTGGTTAACCATATTGAATTTTTTAAAACTGCCACACGGCATGGAAAAATAGATAAAATTTGCTGTAATTTGAGCCCAGAGAAAGTTTTTTTAACAAAAATGTAAAATGGGCAGGGGGGGGGTGTAACGTTAAGAAAGAATGCCCCATATATATACATATATATATATATGTATGTATATATGTATCTGGAGCAATTCTGTATAAGTCTATTCAACATTTATTTCATGCATATTCACGCGAAATTAATACAAAGAGAAAGTGTGTATTGCGTCTTCACATCGGATTTCCCCGATTATAAATTCTTTAGCAAACTTGGAACGGAATGGAAAATCAACTTTAAAATGGTCAAACAGCCTGCAGTCGAGAGGAACGTTTCAATGTCCACCGGATATTCCACGGTACATCAGTATTTCGTAGGATATATTTAAATATGCATAAAAAAGTATTGCGTATGGCATAGCATGCTATATCAACCATCAGAGATGATCAGATTATACGTCGTTTTTTTATGTGCGAGCGGAATATTCCAAAAGTAATATCAACGATCGCTATCGAGCCCTCTATCTGGGATCCGAGCGCGTTTGCGATTTCGCCATCGTTCGGCAAAACTCTCGTACATTTTGGGATAAATGTGATGGGAGCAGACTGGGGGAGCAGAAGCGTAAACCCCCGACGATTGATAAGCGACCAAAGGATTTTGGCTCTTCTCAATTTTCAAACCTGTCGAGGCTATATTCCACTTTAGTCCTCCCCCTCCCCCTCCTCTCGCTCTCTCTCTCTCTTCATCGTCGCCCGCGCGCCGTCATAGTCGCCGTTACAGAAATTCGTTCTCTTCCGCGCCCGTAGTAATTTCATTTCGTTCACACCCGGTTTTCCGCGGGCGGCTGGTCGCTTGATTCGTACGTATTACTCCCTGGGCCGTGGTCGACAGAATTGTTTTTAGGAAATTGACTTTTCTACCCGACAGAAGGAACAATGCCCCGCGGAGGAAAATCCACTGACGTTCCACTTAATGGCACCACCCTCTACCCCTCCCCATCCCTCCCTTCACGTCAGAGTTTCTATTCCGAAAGGGATTTCAACAGTTGACACGCCGCGCCCTGCCAGAGAGATTTAATCTCGAGCAGGAAGAAAAATGTCGTTTTACGCGAAATCGCTCCCCAATAACTCATACATATATATATCATTTCAACTTGTTTTAAATATAGTCTTTTATCTGATCCGAACTAAGGAAGGAACAAAGAAACGCGACTCCTTTCCCAAATACATCTTATGACTGTGCCAATTGCTTATAGGACAGTTTGAAATAAAAATTACATTTGTTTGAACCGCTCGCTGATTTATAAGGCGCGGGATTTGATGTTTTATTTGATGGCTTTGATTGTCAAAATCCTGAAATATATATAAAAGACTTTGATATGTGGATTCGTTGTTAAAAGTATTTCACAGCTATTTTAATTTTTCCAAAAGCAATTTTCAATAATTTCCTCTTTCTAATCTGTCCGTTTTAGTCTTATGACATCTCTGAATTTTAGGTCATTCATTTATAACGTGGAATTATTAAAGCTATTCAATCATCCTTCTCTGAGGTATATATAGAAAGCAAGTGCAGTATTATTACATTATCGTGTAAAGTATATCGATGCGTTAGGGCTATTTTGGCAATAATATTCACACGTGATGTATCTGTCAGCATGTCAACATTAGAGACGTGTCGAATGTCCGTGCGCGCTTAGTTTTCACGCGTGTTACATTCATGATACCGATAATGTACAAACCGAACTGAAATCAACTGATTATCGGCGACACATTTCTCGATGAATTTGATATCTATTCATCAGATTTCCTGCGCATTTCGTTCGACGGAGACACGTGTCATTATCGTCGCTGTTATTGATTATAGGCTTGTCGATTTTGAATGTCGCACAGCATAATGATGACGTTTTAATGATACGAAATGTAATGCAAAATGTGTTTACCAATCAATAATCCGGTCACGCCAGGCATCATCATTTGGCTCATCTATCTCATTTTTTGCCATATACTCCGCGCGGATTTCCGTGTAAATCATTTAAACGCAAAAAAGCTCTTTGCCAAAAAAAAAAGAATTAAGTTTCAACGAGGACGACATGCCGATACGTGCCATCGTTCCGTACAAATAGAGACCACGTAGCGCATATAAATTCTGCACTGCAAAGATACTAGAAATTCGAATGCAGCGTAGAGTTTGCTGCGAAATGTTCAACTTGGAAAAGCTTTCTCTTTTTTTATTGGATCTTTTTTACTTTATAATATGATGAATAATGAAAACCATAATCCATTTTCAATGCATAGTTTTAATTTTAGACTGTTATAGGAAAATTTCAGGAGAGAATTTAAAAAAGAAATGATCTGTTATATTGGATTAACTTTTTTAACTCTTTTTTTTTTTCAAACGAGATACTATATAATATTACAGAGAATTTTGTTATTTCTTTTTTAACTCTTTTTTTTTAAACTAGATACTATATAATATTACAGAGAATTTTGTTATTTCTTTCATGCAATTGAGCAACTTGTGATTTTCTTTTAACATATAGTATGTATTAATAAAACAGAATTTTATTTTTAATTTTGATATATATGTGATATCTAATAAAGCTGAATATAACTAAAAAAATTTGAAAGATATTTTAATAATCCACGAATCCATTTACGTTATGTAAAAATCCAGTATAGAACCGTTACGACTTAATTCTTCTACTTGAGTGTAATATAAATATTTCAATTGCACAATACTTTGATTTATTGCAAATTAATATTCCAAAAACGGCGCTCGCTGTTTGACGGAACGACGAGAAATGGTAACATCTTTTTAACATATGTTGCAGTAACCTCAGAGAACGGAAGCGGCATGCACACGATGACGTTTGTGACAATACTCTGCCTGGGCACGCTCCATCTGCTTCTGAGATAGTCACGGCACGCCTGAGACCACGAAAAGGGAGCTCACGGGCGTCGCATGATAAATAGCACACTAGTCAGCGGGAGAAGGGGCTGGAGGAAGAGGCGATGGAGGCAGGATTTAAGGACCGCGTATGGACAGCGCAGAAAGAAATAATATTGTTAAATCGATACACGACCATTAAGTGTTTCCTTTTTCTTTCTATCTCTGTAGTGAATTTAAGTTATTGATTTTTCTCTCTGAACGGGTCAGGATCGTGAATTCTGCATGTTCCCTATTTGCAACCTTGTTGACAGCGGCGCAGTGTGAATTTTCGGCTGGTGAACCATTTTTGAGCACTGCCATGATAATCGGATAATCAAAAGGACACGACGACGCATTTAACATGTGATACATTTGAGACCGTCGACTGTTATATATTTTATCGATCGCGTCGTCTTTTATATAACTCGTTATTTTGTAAGACGCGCCGGTACGCATGGATTGTTTCTCGTTTGTCTTTTCGGTATTATGGACGGATAAGAGAGAACGGCGATGCTCGGCGCTCGCCGATCAGGGATTACCGTATCCCTGGACTGTGACGAGTGGAAGAAGTAGATAATCGAATGAAGGACCGTCGTAGTCAGATTCACCGTCACGCGCTTTATACAGCACGCGAAAAGTTGAGAGAACAGAGAAGCGTAGCCAATTAGTCGCGTCTGATTATACTGCTACTACATTCAATTTGACATTTGACGAGTAATGAACAAAAGGGGTTTGCCCAAAAGTGGAGCGACAGCGAGGGAAGAAGAGAGGGGATAGGACTTTGAAGTCGATTGCACGTATACGTCTGTAGGTGCTTGTACAGCCCGCTTCTGAAAGATTTGCGATCCTTGCTGCGAGAGAGTGTATTTTGTGTGTGGGCGCGTGTATGTGTGCGAGACAGAGAGAATGAGTGAGAGAGTGAGAGACGTTCTCTTCCGCTACCGCTGACGGGAGGAAAGAGCCAAGCCATGGAGATCGCACAAAGGAAGAGGCACGGATAAAGTGGTGCGAAAAGTTTTCGCATACCGAGAGGGAAAGAGAGCGCGAGGGACTCTCCCGTTCCGCGAAATCGTACGCTCCCTCGATGCAGCAACGTACTCGATGCGCACTCGAATATCTCCCCGTTACACTCGCCAAGGATAGCGATTCGAGTCCGCTCGTCCATTGTCCAAACGCTCCCGGGCTCGGTTGCATAGGCGGATCAATGTCGCGAATTTCGAAGCGGAAAGCTCCGGACGCGCACGCAGACCTATTGGTTTTTTTTCCCAACTACTTTGTTTCTTTTTTTCAAGTTTTTCGCATCGTACAAAAGTACAAGAACAACGTAGCTGCTGTTACTGCTGCGAAAGAACTCGACCGTAGACGAGCAGTTATGTACTTACGCCAATTGTTAGTGTTCGACCGCGTTCGCTCTCTAACGAGTTTGCTGCTCGCTTCTTAATGACGCCGTGCCAAAGAGAGAGACACCTGAATCGAGCCGTTCCGTCTTTGATATATTCTTTTTAACGCTACAAGACACGCGTTCCGTTTTCTCGTCGCCGCTTTAACTCTCTCGTCTCGAACTTTGAAAACATTACAACGTTTGAAGTGGACAACGCGTCTTATCGATCCCCGACGGCCGCACCGCTGAATTCTCCCGTGTCAAAGCTATCTGCAGGTATACGACGTCATCGGGCATATAATCGGGGAGAAAGGCTCCGTTTCGAGATCGATTTATCGGAGGAGATAGAGAAGAAACTGACGCGTTGGAAAGGACGACACGAACGTTGCGTTTTTCTTCCATCTACCGCTTGCCTCCACTTTATTAAACGGACGATAAACCTCGTGGACAATTCCGCGCGTCTATAAGCCGAGCTATATACGCGCAGCTTGTTCCTCCATTTTGAACACAGAAATTGTCCGTATTAACCCCTATCCCATCCCCCTCGGGGGTAGAACGTCTCTTCCTCTCTTCCTTCCGCCTTCGGTCCCTTCCCCACGCGAGCGCGCGCGCACACCACAGCATTTGGCACGCTCGCGACCACTTACAAATCTTGTCGAAGTAATGCGTATCGGCGTGAAACTGCACGGAAGGCATCACGCGGAACTAAGACCCTTATTTCTCATGCAAGCGAATCCGCCGATGCCTGCTTGGTACGCGAAATCGCGCCAAATCGCAATAGGGATCGATGTCGGACGTGCTATGATATTCCGCGCGGTAATCGACATAATTGTCGATGGTTTTTCGAACGAGATGCATTTTTGAAAGTCGTAGAGTTAATAATTTATGGCGATAATGACATTTTTGATTTAAATGCAGAAGCAGAGTAGAGACGGTTTTTACAAAACGTGTTATTAGTGTATCTTGTTTTTAGATATGGTTCTCTTTTTCAATGATTCATATAGTTAGGACACGAAGAGATATTACGTTGTAAATGAATGTGTCAAATGCGCTAAGCTTCTAAACATAAGTTAGAAATAAGACAAATAGAATGAGATATTTTTGTTAAGTATCAGATTTTAAATTCTATTTAAGTGTCTTTAGTTTTAAGATCTTTTACAAGTTATCGCATTATTGTTTTTGGGCATTACATTTTAGTTGATGTAAATACTTATTTTTACCGAAACATAATAAACTATTGCATGAATTACTGTCTTTCTGTCAACAACTTGAAAGCATTACCTCACTTGTACAGATATTTTTATTCCGTTGCGTGTTATTAATAATTTCTTTATATAAATATTTAATATCTTTTTTTCAATTTACAGGTTAAGAATATAAATGATAAAGAAGTACAATCTTGTACATCGTATAAGCAATGCTACATTGGCAAAAGTTGTATTTACAAGTACAAACGATACGTGAAATTTGGTAAAAACAGACTAATTTTAGGATCAATATTTGCGCTTTAAGTTTCTCTTGTAAATAAGAAGATTAGATAAAATTTGATTCCATACAATTTATCAACATTGCTAAAAATCACATGAAATAAAGTTAATTTAACGTTGAATTAACTTGATATGTAACTCGAGAAAATTGCGAGAAACAGTTTATTCGGTCACGTTTCGATGATTCGCTCACCACCTTCCTCCAATTATAAAATCTTTAAACTTTTGCTTTTTCAAGTTGTGCCCTCTTAATTACCCAGATACACTTGCTCTTATCAAGCGTAAAGTATGCGCCTCTGCTGCGAACAACTGCGGTCTTATTTGCAGCGCGTTGAAAACAGTACCTTGCTAAATGCAGACGTTTTCATTCCCCTGGCAATTGCGCTCGCAATCAGATCGAAGAATTTCCAGGAGCGCGCATAAATATATCCGCTTGTCGGTGCTCACCCCCGTCCGACCCTCTCGCCCCCGCGGCGCGGCGTCGCGGGGCGATACCACGCGCTCTCGCGCGCGCGTCCGCCTCCTAAAATTCATTGCCCGAGCAGCGAGTCTATAGACGGAGCCCACAATTAACCCGAATCGAGATCTCTACGGTTCCCTGCCGCTATACAGCCCGACTGCGAGGCGAAGTCTTAGAAGGAGCTGCGAGGCGCTGCGAGGCGCTGCGAGAGAGCTCCAAGTTTGCACGACGAAATACCGCGCGCGGGCAAGCGAGGATACATCCAAGCACCCTCCGTGAGATAGCGTGTACCGCATCGAGAAGCCCCGGGAACCTCCCCCCTGACTGTTTGTGTATCCCCCTACGGTCGTGTGTAGCGTCGACCGCGCGCGCACGTGTGCGGAGGGGCTGTTTGTACGTACGCTACGTGCGGCGGCGATGGCTGCGGCGGCGGTTACGCGCGCGCGAGCTTCCGCTGGTACGCGTGCACGTCCGTACACCTCATCGGGGACAAGTTTCCCTCCTCACACAGACGCGACAAAGGAAACGACGTTTCAGCTAACTGAAACGTCGTCGCCGTAACAATCACCATCGTCGGCTAGACCATCCTTCGCGCGTCCTCCTGCCCACGGTCGTCCTGGTCGTTTCGTCTCCCGTTTCGCTTTGCTTCTCCGCTTCGTCCTCCTTCCCCCCCCCCGGGGTCGCGCTACTGTCTGTCTGTGTCCGTTGAGCCGATGTTGAGAGCCGGAGAGAGCTCTGCGGACTAGGAGAGAGCGTCGAACCTGCACCGACGCTCCGCGCTGGCTGCTGCGGTACTCGGTGGTGCGGTATTCGCCGGCATAGTGCGACTCCGGGGCTTGCCGTGGCTCATTCAAAATAAACTTTGTTTCGCCGCTCGCTGATAACCCACCTTGCCTTCCCTTGGCTTGCCTTGCTGGCTGGTTAGCGGGGCTTGTACGACCGCTGTATACGTGATCATGTTCATTGCTGACGAAAGCTCTCCTCGCCCAGCTCTCTCCCAGCTTCTCGCGCACCTGGAAGCACCGACGCAGCCATCGTAACTCGACACTCTCGCTCGCTCATCATTAATGTTGCTGTGATGCTCGGCATGCCTCACGTTTCCCAAATTAGACGTACGCGCGACGAATGCCGTTTTACGCTATTTCGACAAACATTGTGGATAAAACGCTGGAGAACGCTCGTTTAAGATTTCAGATGATTGGATCGAGCTGTCTATTCGTTATTTTCTGATCATCATTTTGCTCCCCTTTAAAACCTTTGTTATGTAAGTTTGATAGTTTCCAGATTTGATCGTGTGGGACTTTATGCTAACTTTGTTAACATATGATAATATATAAATTTGAAGGAAATTGCATGCTTTTAGCAGAGAAAGAGAGGGAGAGACAAGAAAAGCAAGAGCCGATCCTATGTTTCTCATGAATAATCTTTCGCTTTACAAAGCATCTTTTCTCATCGATGTGATAATAGCTATTCATAACATGGTCATATAAAATGCATCTACACAATTGTAATTTACCAGTCATGTATACGTAATACATTTACAATTTTCGCGCAACGTATTATGGAATAAAAAGGAATATACTTTATTATATCAGATTTATTCTCACAGACGGTACATATTACTTTTTATTTATATTTTACATGTACGTAGCTTACAAGCCCTTTTTTACAAAAGCGACTGCTTTGGCTTCGAGTACAAGCTTTAACAGTTTTATTTGCGTATTATATAGTATTATATTTTGTTCGATAAATAAAAATAAAAAGTATTTACTTGACTTTATTCGTATAAATATCACTATTTGTTTTATGATATGCATTCTTTGGGATACTATTTTTTTTACGTATTATCATTAGTTTGTTTTAAAAAACAAGAGAAAAAGATATCTTTCAATATTAAAAAAAAAACTTTCAACTTTGTTAAGTGCAGTTTCAGTTTCCCAATTTTTAAATTGACATTATTATTACAAAAAAATTAAATATTAGGTATTTCCGCTCACATTCAAATTTTAACTAATTTGTTGAAACTTTTCATCGCGCGATCAGTTACTGTCAGTTATTAATGTTAACATTATAACATTAAAAAATATTATGGAAAAAAAATTAGAAGAAATGAAGAAATTTTTCTAGTATGAAAACTTCAGGAATTTGACAATAGAAAAATACAATAATCCTTTATTACTTGTCTTATTGCGGTCATGCGTGTCTTGCTATTCACAGAGCAAAAAGAAACGCTCGGAAAAGTGCATTTTCATCAATAACCGGATATGACGGCGCTATTAATACGTGTAATACGCTTGTTTAAGGCAACAAATAGCCTTCGTTTATCGAGAATCCATTTTTCAACACTCTCTCCGATCCCTCGCAATGGCCAGAAAACAATTTATAAGCCGTTTTCCTGCCCTTTAGCGGACATTTTCGCGTGACCATGGTGACAATACGGGTGTCTATTCAACGGCAGGGGCGCTCACATTATCTTTGATAAAATACGGTATTAGGTATAACAGGAGCGGCCGGAATTGGGTCGTGCGCGCGATCTTCAGCGTCGGTACCGATTTACTAAGGCAGAGTAATGGAGCTCGGGTGCTTTATGCCCTCTTTACGCCGCTCGATCCGCTCCAGAACGACCCTACAGATACTTCGCTGCGTAACGATTCTCCCACCAACGCGTCCCTACCGTGGATTGATACTACGGAAAGCAAATGTTTGCCCATACCTAGGAGAAGAAGTCGACCTGAGAAACCTTGCCGTGGTTGAAACGTGGTACTTCGTACGGTTTAACGAGAAACCACATACGCAAGCTGCACAGAAAGAGAGAGAGAGAGAGAGAGAGAGAGAGAGAGAGAGGCGCGTTGACACGCTACGCGTCTTTGCGATTTCGTGTTTTATCCAAGCAAGTTCCGATCAGATTTTAGATTTCACTCGAAACATTTACTTTAAATAAGTGCAATGTACAGATCAAATGCATCACCACATATAAAGGAAATGAAAAGAAAAAGAGGGAAATATATCGAAGATGCAAGTTATGATTTATATCGCGCATATTATATCTCATACAGTAATCTAGTTTATTCAATTCAATTACACGAAATTAATTTTACATTCTTTTTACGGAATTGAATAACAAGTAGCACTTAGAAATTTGATAATTATAACTTTACATTCTTATTTATTGTGATTTTAATTGAATATTACATTGTGAACCGCTAACCATTTAACGAGACGTATTTGGTAGTGTATTCCATGTTAAGAGCTGTGAGAGCTGGCAACGTATGACGTCTTATGTAGTTTGAATAGGACTTAATACCATGATATGCGAGAATAGCTCTTGGGTTGTTGTTACAATAGACCATACTTATTACGGGCAGTACACGTGAAAGCCATTGTCGTTAGCGACTGCTTGCTTATGAAGTCTTCCGTTTAAATATATACGATACTCTGTTAAATTGTATTATGCAATTTTTAATTCAACAATTTTATATTCTTCTAAAAATGTTTAAATAAGTGCTTCAGTATCGAGAACATGAACGATATAAATAGTTTAATGCCTTAATTTAAAATAGTTATCTCTGTGATTTGCACTTTAAAATAATTTACGTCAAAAATTATTATAAAAGTCCACGACAAAGATATCAATAATATCAGAGAATTAGATATAATTTTCTATTATAAATTTTTCTATTAAACTTTGGTAATATCTGGAATTTTTCGTAATATCTGGAAAGTACACGAACCAAATGCTATATGTCTTTCTTTGGCAAAGAAGAAACTTTAGATAGCGTATCTGACCAAGAACACACTGTAGAAGCTGACCTATATGTTAGTCTCCTTGTAACTGCGCTATTAACGTGTTCGCGTAAACTTACCTCTACGCAATTAACTGGCGACTTACCTGTCGCAAGTTAATTGTCACGTTTACAAGTACGCAATTTTATTCAACTACACCACTGTTGCAAAATGAATATACCTAATAGATTTTGAATTTATTTCCCCCAGCGTAATATTTTTGTATCACCTATTCAGGTATCACTACTCAAGTATATCCATTTCAGTATATCCATTTCAGTATATCCATTTCAGTATATCCATTCAAGTTACACGTCATATATTTTTTCAAATTAATGGTGCATACTTCCTTTTTGCAAGAAAAAATATAACCTGCGTGCGAAGAATGAAATATTATATCCGCACTCTTAAAAGGGTCTGTTATTTTTTAAGAGCTGCTAGCGCAGCTTCCACACAATTCCACGCAAAAAGCTTTGTAGATTATCCAGAAAGCAAACGTGCCAACGTTTATATGCGGGCAAGATAGCCGGACTCGTGATGGAATCGTCGTGCACGATTTTCTTTCTTGCCGTTTAATGACACGAGCGTAAGTGGCGCTCAATGAAAATTGACTCGTCCCGACATTATCGCTGATATCGTCAAATTGATTCGCTCCGAAATTATCCCCGCGCGCGCTCAAGCGCCGCGCTTTAAAGCGCCGTCTCGATGGCACTCGGATCCACGCGCGGACCGGGGGGGAGGGGGACGGAACATTTTCCTGTTCTTTTCACGATCGTAAATCGGAGCGCGCGTTTCAACATGATCGCGCACTGAGAAGCACGTAGCCACGTTCCGATAACGAAATAGCCAAGTCGAACGAACTGGCAGCTGCAGGACGGCGACCCGACACGCTCGGGTTAAGTACCTGCCTATGGAAATTTAACGCGGCACTTTGCTGGCGTGTTACATTTGTAATTCATCGGGTCGCCACGTGTTACAGACAGCTTCGACATACACACTGTTTAATGGAATGAATTGATATTGATTGCAAAATAGACGATCCTCCAGGCGGAAATCCTAATTCCTACCGCATTCTGATATATAAACCATTACGATTGCAGACGTTCCCTATGCAGAACTGTCACTACCACTTATTCATTATATTTAGTATCCTCAGTTTTGGCGATTACTAATTGAATTTGTAATGCTGTAATTCTAATTTTTGCCCAATGCATTTCACAAAAAAAATAATTTTTATGTACGTGAAAGAGCAAAATCCTCTAAATCTTAGAGGATTTTACTTTTACTCTGGGAAAAATAAGACAATAGGCAACCCACTTTGGGGCCCACGACTAGTAATCCAATTATTTGGTTAAAGATTTTTAAGTTACATTAATCAAGTTTCTCAATTAGCTCCGTCACTAATCCAGTTACGTAAAGTCAATTTTCACTTAAAGGACACTAACCAAAATAT
>VBVR01005638.1:0-11623 GCA_011638315.1 Tetramorium parvispinum
GCCCCCAAGGGATGACTATATTGAAGTGTCTCCAATTAATATGCTTGTCCTCACATTTCTGTGCCCCCGGTTAACATACCCCCGATTAATGAGTCTGTTTTGGATAGCGTTCTCAAATTTTTTATTTTTTATAACATTGTTTTTATTTGAATTTTGGATTTTTAAATTAATTACTTAAAATATTAATTACAAATTAAATGATACTAAATAAAGTTAAATAGTTGAAAATTAATAGTGAAATAAATTGAGGCTCAAAATTTTTCAGACTACCATCGTAAATTACACGTTAATGTTTGTATTATTAGTTTTATTTTAATACTATCATTTAATTCTTAAACTTTATCAATTGTAATAGTTTTTTAACTATTTTCAGCACGAGGTTGTCCTGCAGCTGTGTTACGCATGTGGGACTCATTGACATCTGCTCCGCGCGAGCTCTGTGGCGTTAAAAATCCCGAAGACAAGTGGAGTTTTCTTTCGGAGGATAATAATATGCGACTCAGGTTTTGTTTATGTTTTATATAAATGAAGCTTTCAAAAAGATGCTCTTAATATTTTTTATGTTGTTTAAATCTTTATGTTGTATTTACAGTTTTATAGCAGCTGATAAAGCAGTAGGGGCACACGGCTTTCGAGCAGTGTGGACCGAAGTGAGCAAGAATACAGATTGTGAAAATCAGTTTCTATGCAGCAAAAATAAATACTGCATCGACGAGTTGCTGCGGTGCAATAACATTGATAATTGCGGACCAGATGATTCGTCGGACGAGGAGAACTGTAAGTTTCGTTAACGTTAGAATGCAACGTGTATTAACAAAAGCAAGCATTTCGAAAAGCGATGTGATTCGGTGTTTTACTTTGCTTCCATTACGATTTATATTATCTCTCTCTCTCTCTCTCTCTCTCTCTCTCTCTTTCTCTCTCTCTCTCTCTCTCTCTCTTTCTCGACCGACCGAGAAGGAAAAGAATAGCTTCTCGCGGATCAAGTTTCAAGAAGTAAGGCAGCTCGAATGAAATGACACTCTTTGGCAAGTTTCAGGTGGAGTCTGATTCTCAATAGAGTTTCGATTCCAAGTCAAGTTACGAAAACGCCCAACATGTAGGATAAGGATCTAACCCAGTTTCGCAGCGTATGAAAATTTCGATGCGTCATTACTGTGTTCGCCGCGAGATTGTCGGTGAAAGGCTAGTTGGTTTTTCGCGCACCGTCGTGCACCGTTTGTAGCTGCCTAGATAGGATCACTAGTCGGCCATGGTTCCGTCGGCGGATTGTCGAAATGCTAAAGAAAGGCCCTTCCACGAAAGGAGATTCTCTTGAGTCTCCGCGACTCCGAACTCCGAAGAGAACGCGTGCGTTCCTTCCTCGAGACTCGCAGAGGTCTGTGGCCTGTGAGAGACCGACCCCCATCGTCATCGTCGGATAGACGTTCGTGTAGACGCAGGTAGGTCAGCTCGCTCGATTATCGAATTCCATTACATAATCGCGGACGATTGCGCCAGCGTGTTGCCGGTTGTTGGAATTGCGAACCAGTCCAATTGCGCCGCGCCCGCCTCGACTCTCGGCTCAGAAAATTATTAAAGAAGGAATTTCTTTCTCCGTCAGACCTTTTTAATCACAACGATCCTGAAGGATGCTGAGAAGCCGTCAAACTATCGGAAGAACACTGTCAAGTCAATTTGACAGCGAAATTAATTGAGATGAATGTTGAATGTGTATTCGGTTTCTGTATTGTTCTATGTTTTTCCATCAATTACTAATTTTTATTCATGAATTTTCTACATTTTTCTCTTTTATCTCCTTTCTTTAGACTTGAATCTTTCCCTTCCCTCATCTCTCCAAGACTCCAAGTAAATAGTAAAAGGAGTCTTTAATTCCGCAAATTTTAAAAATTTCATGTCAGTTTTGCCCGAGAGAGAAAGAAATATATATATATATAGCCGGTATATAAGCGTGTGACTTTCCTCCACGTGCATATTTGACGCTAAAGGCGTCAAGGATACAATCAACTTGTATCATCAGAAAAATATTTCTCATTAAAAAAAATAATTCCAAGCCATAAACAACGACTTAACGAGCACTGGATCAGCGAAGGGAACGTGCGATTTCGCACGTACGCCTTTATAACCGGATCCAGACAAAGCAAGTGAGCGCGAATGAACAGAAACGAACGAATTTGTTTCAACGAGCATGCATGGACAGTGAATTTTTAAATGGATTTAAATGGACGACTACGAATATTTGAATGTAGAAGACTATAGAAAGTGTTTTTTTTTTTTTAAATATATATATATATTTCCCCCGAAATACAAGAAATTGAATCTAGTTGGATTTAGATGAAGGAACGCGAACGAACATGGGTGAATAATTTGCTTCGATCTGTGCAAACACATTGCTAGTACGGCGGCACCGTTCGTACTCAAATTGTTCATTCGCATTCATCTTGAAAGAGATCATGTATAAAGAGGTTGCGTAAACGATCGGAGAACAGCTCTCGGTCAGCTGCTGATCATCGCAACGACCTTGATCGATACTGCCGGCGACCGGCGACCAGCGACCGGCTTGGTACCATTTCTCAGTCACGTATACCAGGCGAGGAACTTATTTTTTTTTCCTTCTTTCTCTCCCCAAGGAATTTTGTTGGAGATGCTAACTAATTGTAAGTCAGATTCGCGATTAACGGAAAGAGCTTTTTTTTCGAAAAGATATGATGAATCGATTAGAATAAATAAAAAATAATTATAGACTACACGAGATTACGTCGATTATATTCAATCGCAACTCGAGTCAGGAGAGAAAGAGAAAAGAAAGCGTACATTACAAACAAAAAGGCTTGGCATAATTCAAAGTATATATATTATGAAAGATGGAAAGAGCATAGATTTTGGAGTAGCGTCGTTTAATAAAATGTTGAAGGTGAAAGAAGAAGAGGATTATAAAATGTTTGAAAGTAGATATTCCAATTTGCTGTAGCATTGCTTTGCGAAAGAACACACTCCTCTTGCGAAATATAAAAAGATTGTGCTAGATTCGCACGGCTGCATTCCCCTCGAAATGGTGGAATCTGTTGCTTGGGAAACACAAACGTGTTCGCCAATCGCCGATTGCCGAACGGAGAGAAACATAAAATATAGTAGGAGATAAAAAGAAGGCGAAGGTGAGAAACGATTTCACGTGATTTGCAAGCCGGTTTTACACGCTCATGAATCGCGAGAACATACCCCGCGCGCAATTCGACTTTTCGGGTCTCTCTCTCTCTCTCTCTCTCTCTAAAAGGATTGGATTCCTCGAAGGACACGAGGACGAATCCTTTTTCGGATCGGAGATTCGCGCCCACAGAAATCTGAAGCGCGAACGTTTGAGATCTCGCGGTACTTGACGAGAAGCGAACGAAAGTGAAAGCTACCCCGG
The DNA here is from genome assembly GCA_011638315.1 of Tetramorium parvispinum. NCBI lineage: Eukaryota > Metazoa > Arthropoda > Insecta > Hymenoptera > Formicidae > Tetramorium > Tetramorium parvispinum. The sequence goes on from VBVR01005638.1 coordinate 3,410, forward strand.
CTCGCGACCCGCGACTCGCGTCGCGTCGCGTCACGGAGGCTCTCCTCCTATCTCGCAACCTCTAATTCGTCTTGCCTAAATTGAATTTAAAAGATATAATTTCTCCCATTAGTGAGACTAACGGTCGTCAATCCGAGACGTTTCGGTGGTTCATCTCTCTTTCTCTCGTGAGATCGTCAAATGATTAGAGGAGAGTGCAAAGTGTGACGCGACCTGGAAACCCCCTTGTTTTCCTTTACGCGGTGGACATCTTTCGGAACGAGACCGTGTTGATAGAAGAGAGAGAGAGAGAGAAAAGTCGAAAGCGCGTTTCTTACGCAATAATTTTTAGTAACCAGCCGTGAACGAACAACGCCGTAATGCTGCCGTCGCCGCCGTCTCGCCTCCAACTCTCTCGCCGAGATAATGCTCGTCGCGACGAGCACTAAGGATGAGACACCTGCACGGTCTTAGCTTGCCCTTTCGCAAGTCCGAAAATGTTACGCGTATGCACAATTATGAATTGAAAGCAATCGTTTACGCTGCCTGGGATTGCCTACTTGGAAGAGTGTGTCTTTTTTACTCAATGATGCTCTTTCGTAGCTGTTTAAATTTGTTTTATCATTATTAATGGAAAAATACTTGAACGGGTCGCGCGCGCGACGGGACTAGAGGACGACAAACATACTTTTACAAGTCAGACTACCGGCAAACGCATGCATTCATTCAGTAAACTTTGCATAAACGTTTCTTTTATCTCTTCTCAATAAGAGTATATTTTTTCGAAATCGAAAAGACTTGAAATTTTTTAAAATCAAAATTACAGAAATTGGAAACTTGGAAATTTCACGGAGTTTCGTCATTACTTCTTCTCCTCCTCCTCCTCCTCCCTTAAGTATTTAACGCATTCCCTCGTAATCCACGCTGTACTTTCCATTCGGATCGTTTGGTATTTTCGCTCTTAAGTATAACGAAATCATAAACGTGATCTGAACGGAAAGTTACCGAAAATCAATGGAGAATTCCAGTAAAAATTGTGTCAACAGTGAACAATTATTTGCTACTTGAATTTACGCTCATTACACCTCTTGCATTAGCCTTGGTACGTGCTAGGTATTTTTCAGTCGTAATATCCGCGTTATTTTAATTTCAGTGCATAATTTCCCGGCAAGGCATCTATTTACATTTCTACCATTCTATATCCTATTCTATTTATATCTGTACATTTCCGGAATATTCCGGAATATTCTGAATGATGTAACGACATCTCTAAAGAGGCATTCTTAAAATGCCTCTGTGTACATAATTTGGTGTTCCATACTGCAGTTGACTGCAATTTACCATTAGGCAATTGAGAGAGGGGCTCGCAAGATCGCATCCGCGCGGCGGCGGCGGCGATCGACGCGGCGCAGCGGCGGAAAAAAAGTACCGGCGGCTCTTACAGGATGGTGAATTACGGAGCGTTGCAAAATTCCACGTTTGCGCAATTAAGCGCCGAGCGTCTCGACCGACGTCGCTGAGAAAAGAAACTAAAATTTCGTAGTCGTAGTAATACCGGTCTCTCGTCTCTCGTGTGTGTGTGTGTGTGTGTGTGCGTGCGTTTTGCCTCGTATATCTCGATATTGCGTCACGTACCGTTACAATCCACTACGAGCCGAATTATTGCACGAGCGTAAACGGGGCGTGAAGCGATCAAGCTAATGACCCGCATTATATATCAATGATTGGCCTAATCGATCCGCACATTTTTTTCTTATTTTTCTCTCATAAAGCGATAATTGCCGATTAAGCAAACGGATGGACGAACGGACGCTAATAATACGACGAAAATGTAATTAGGAAACGACCCTAATGGCTATAATCAACGCTCGTGCCCCGTCGCGGGCTGCGCGTGTATATCCGTGCGATTGCAGTGATAGCTCGCGAGAACATTATGTTGATCTTGACATTTGAATCTCCTGCACGAGCTTGTACGTACGTCGTTCGTAATATTCCAAGACATTTCCATATTTATCTTCATAATTGAGCGACGAAAGTTTGTCGGCGTATGATTCTCTTATCCTTCTTTTTTACTGTTTGCGAAACGTAACTTTTGACAACGTAACACGAGAATGATGCTTTCAACACTAATGAAAAAACTCGAATAAAAACCTGAAAAATTACTTAAACTTCTCGAGCTGTAAACGAAGTAATACTCGTCTCATATGTAGAGGCGGAATCAATTGTGTAAATTTGTACATTAATCAATTTGCATTTTAACAGGTTTTAAACACTTTGTGATTATTTCAAAGAGCGATACTTTCTTAATAAATTGTGCAAACTTGAGGCTTGAGAAGCTTGTAGGCATTCACACAAGTTACACGTTGAACTCAATTTCAATTTTCTCAAGATAAACGTCTGTTGTAGAGGTGGAGTGCGAGGTGTCCAGCCAAGTGGAGTACTCGCTACAAGCGATCTGGGGCGTCAGCATAAGAGAGCTGCATCTGGCGCTCTGGAAGCCTTGGAGCACGTTACGGGACGCATCCCTGAACGGGACTCTTTTACAAGGACACGCGCAATACCTCACGCCACCGCAAACGTATCCTTCGAGAATCCAAGCTCCGAGTTGTTGACTTTAACCGCAGGACGATTTTACGCGAGCATTTTCCGAGGCGTGGAATAACAGGAAGTGTAATTTCGAGTAATCTAGCAAGCCAGTTAGATCACGCGTGATCTGGAAAACGTCTGGGCAACTCTAGCTTGTAGCTCTTGTAGCGAAGATTTAACGACAAAATTATATAATTGCATACTGTTTGTGTTAAACCAGTTAACCGAGAACACGCGAGAACAAAAAAGTCACGACTCGACTGATCACGGTCATTCTCAGTATCGGGTATTTTCCTCGATCTAATCTATATCTTCAAGAACGCATGTGACAACGATTAGTCAACTCGCTCGCTCCTTGGTTGTTTTTTACTTGTGTATATTTTTTTCAATTGCCTTTCCTTGACCGAAACAGCAGTAGACAACCGCACGGTGAGGAAACGTTGAGATTGTCACTACCGGCTCCGGAACTGGAACTCGGCACCCCTCCGCGACTCTGCTACCCTCTGGTGATCTTCCTCACTCGAAGAGATAATCGGGATCCTCATCCTGACGAAACCGTGAGTAATTTCTTTATCACCGCTTGTACATTTTTTTAAAGAAGAAGAAAGCGAAACTTGTCGATCCCTGATTTTGTTACTACTCCCCTACTACATCATCCCCATCCCCACAACAACATTAATCTCTGCTTTCAGGTAGCCCTGGTGAACGTCGTTCACATTAAGGATAGCGTGTGCACGTTGCCGACTTCGATTTTAGCGCAATACTTGAAGCAAGCAAACGGCCAACTATCTTGTTTAAAGGTAAATGCAAATTGAAACGATTAGCTTCTAAAGGCAAATTCCGATAGGAAATTCCTATCATTAATCATTGGCATTGAATTTCCTGAGCTCTCTGTCGAAGACGCGAGACATTTATATATCCTTACTCGCACTATCCATAATTATATTTCAAAAATGATTAAGATAGATAGAAACGTGCCAAGAGAGACAGCTACAAAGGAAATTTCGACTCGAAACTTGCTGACAAATGCTGACATGGTGACAAGTCGAGATTTTTTTCCGCAGCAATTGTACCTGGCCACGGGCAACTCGAGCAACTACGATGAGAGCGACGCGATGTCGTCGGCAAGTCTGGGCTCACCGGCTCTGGCACTCGCCGAGCCGTGCAACAATAACGACAGCAGCACCGGCGGCAGCAGTAGCTGTGGCGCTTTAGTGGCATCCGGCCAGAGTGGCGATCAGGAAGGCGGTTCGCTTTGGAACACCGCCGGCGAGCAACTCTGCGTCGTCTGCCAATATTTCCCGTTATCGCGCGCCCTACTACCATGCCGGCACACCTGCATTTGCGCCTCATGCTTCGGCAAGCTTGACCGCTGTCCCATGTGCCGTAGCTCGATCAAGAGCTACTTCTGCATACGCAGCGAGGAATATATGCCGCCGGAGAAGGAGATCAACCCGTGCAAGCAACGTCAGGCCAACCATGGACCCACTCATTGGCTCCATGATTGGAATGATCGGCTCACCGATTTTCTCGGCTTCGCTCGATAGGAGCATCGCTCTGTCACTCAACTTGCACTGCGTCCTGTATACGCGACCGTCTAGATGGTCGGTAGATTTTTTGTTTCGTACCCTAATCATTTCTACATGTTTATTCCTACGTAAATCCGCGATGACAGTTATTGACTTGGCGAATCTTAACAATATAAAAATTGATTTTTATGTCATAACTTTAAAGATATAATGATTGACAAGTTATCTCAGCACTATGTGAATGAGAAATCATTTTTAACTTGTAATTCTTATTTCAACTCTTAAAGTCATTTACAAGCGATAAAGTTTTAATCTGAATTAAGTAATCTTAATTCTTCTTATGTGACTTGAAAAAAATTATATTTTATATGATTTAATAGATAGTTTGTTACTTTTATCTCTGATTTATAACCGGAATAAATTTGTAGAGTTTATACTCAACAAAACGAAAAGTATCAACCATTCTGACTGATTGATCATATCTTGATTTATCGTTTAAATATAAGGCAAGTGCGGAAGTTTGTGAAGATTCACGAGAAAGACGCCATGGTAGCCCGGTTGTTCATCCGATAGTACACGTGAAAATAATTTTCACATAAGATTTTACAGAATTACCACGCATTAACTAGTTTCTTCGATTGGTTGGAAACTTGAAAGTTTAATTTTTTTTTCTTAATCAAAATAAGAGTAGTTAATAAGAATAGAAAAATCGTTGTTTAATATTTTTTCAATTTTTCATGTTACGTATCTTTGACAGAAAATAATGTTTAACTTAAGATTTTATTCAAATGTCCACTTGTGGAATTAATCGAAAATTATAAGTAATTTGTCATAAACTTTCTCTTTTTAAAAATCATCATTTATATTCTCAATTATTCATTATTCAGCAATTTTCGACATACATGTACGCATACACGTGCGCGCGCGTGCATACTTTGCAGGAGTTATAATTAATTGAAAAAATTTTTTAATTTTTTATACTTTCTATACTTGATATTAATTTGTTTAAATATGGTTCCGAAACATTGCAGAAATAAGGTCTTTATCGAGAAAAAAATTTATTTCAAAGCTATAATTTAGAGACGTATATCCTTCCTTCTATTTTATTAGCGTATCATCGGGCCGACTGGTCCATCTGAACAAATCTCAGCTTACCCAATTAGGAAGGGGCTAATCATGGTAACGAATTTTCGCACTCCGTGGCAGATACCGCGCAATCCAGTTGGAGCATCGCACATTCGGCGTCATTTATGTCTTTGCATATGAAATTAGTCACTTTATTTAAAATCACGAAACTTTAAACGCGAGATAAACGTTTCTAGACATTCATGATTCTGAACTAAATGTTTATGACAACTTGGAACGCATACAAAGAATTAAATTAATTAAATAAATTTTGTGGATTTTCTACTCATAATGCACGAATATTTAAATACGATATGTTCGATCCAAGAGTGCCTAATTCAAATATGAAGATGTAACGACGCCAAGTGTAGTCATCCAACGATCCACTATTCCAAAGGGAATCTATAGAGTTGCCTAAATTCAAAGATATGATATATGATATATGATTAGAAATTTTTTGTCCTTGAGCAAAAATCACTATTCCTCTCTCTCTCTCTCCTTCCCACCGTGATTCTAACCTAACTGCATAATCGAGAAAAATTAAAATAAAAAATTTGTACGTTTTAATTTAGATAAACTATTCAATTCATTCGATTGATTTACATTTGATTAACAAGTTTCTTTATTTTAACTTTATGTGATAATTCTATTTTTGTAATAATTCTTAACGATTTTTTTTTCCAAATTATATTTTCTGAAAAAAACTCGCGAAAACCGTGTTAAATATTAAAATTTCGGGGATTGCAACTGCATTCTCCTAAATGACCATGTATTCTGTGTACATAGGAGATCAGACCGGAAATTTTTACCATGTGACGTTTTGTATCTAAGTACGTTAAATATGTAAATACATTATGGCGAAATGAAATTTATGTGTAGAATGTGTGTGTATGTGTGAGAGCAAAAATGCTATCCAATTTTGGTGTAGCGAGATTGAGAAGATTGAAATTGGACATGCAAACAATATAGACTTGGTACGAGTGGACAGAGCTTTGCCAAACTGATATCAACGAATAGCCGGATATAACAGAGAATTGTAAAGGAGAAACGTTCGTTTGGACTACGCATAGTTATCGATAATAGACATAATAATATTATAAAGGAATGACACGGAAATGTATAGTAAGCGATTGCATAAGGACCAGCGATAATATATTTTTTCACAAGTATTTATCACTTCACCTATCGCAGTCCCACTCTGTTGGTTGGGCGTTGCATTCCTCTGTAAGGAGTCAATGCTATAAGTAGTATAGCCCGATTTGTATTTAAAATCGTCTTAAATAATGTTAAGATTACATCCAATGAAACCTGACTAACAGTTTCTCAAGATGGTTTCTTGAATTTCGACATTCTTGAATGTAAAATCGGACTATGAGTACCTTATTTAATCTTGATCATGGTATGTCTACGGCAAATGTAGGCTACATCCGTACCGGACAGCATTGTTGTTCTTAACTGTATGAATTCACCGGTAAGTTGTCCGACTTGATAGATGCATCATGTACGATATATAGATGTACGATTAATACGTAAGTTTACTTTTTTAGTAGAACTCGCTCTCGCGAGAAGCATTTCCTTTGGATTCGCACGTACAGTTAAAGTATTATCCGTTTCGTAAATTTCACATGTTGTGTGTATGTGTGTATGTGCGTGAGACGCGTGCATGTGCGGGTGGGCGCGTTTTAATGGCGTTTCAGAGTTTTTTCAACGTTAGAACGCTAGCGAATGTACGGGAGGAAATATTTGAAACGCGTGAGAGGGAGGCAGATTAATTCTCTAGATTAGGACCATCATGTTAACGTTTAACGCTGTAAATAGACAGACTGTGATAATTTCTAACAACGTCTGCATTTTAACACATCTCGTGAATGGAAGAGAGACTCGTTTGCAAAAAAGAGACCTAAGGGGATGACCTGGGGGCCGGAGAGGGACGGGATAATGATTGAATCAAAGAACATGAGAGAGCGAAGGCCTTTGCAGTCAATTTATCATAAAAGAAATTTAACACTTTAATTTATGTATAATTTATGTCTAAGTGATAAAAAGAGGATCGAACTCGTCTCGATTCGGTTCGAAATGCACCTGTACATAATTTATTTAAATAAACTGTATTAGCTGGCATTTTACATACCTCTAGCCCATCCATCATTATTCTTCGTTGTAAATGTCCGTGGAAGCTTGTATCATCAGAATTTTACTGTTGAATAATTACCACGTGAAAATAATTGCCGTCGAATCTTTGTAAACAAATAATTTTTTACATCTTATAGTATAGTATTATAGTAGTGTTTATTGTAATATTCTAAGATTTAAGCAACTCTCTTTAAAATTATTTTATTTGATTTAATCTCGATATTTCGCAGAAGTATATTTTTTTAATAGTATGTTGTCAAATCATATACGTTCGCCAGAGAGATAAAAATACTAGATAAAAGTTATGTCAAAAGTAGATTTTACAAAGAGTATCCGCTACATAAATCTTGTCGCCAGAAATGTAACAGAAACTGTTAACCCTTTGCGGCACACATTTTTCTATTGATTGAATTTTTATGAAAATTGGTATACAGGGGTTTTTTAGGTCGCTGATTACGAATCCGTCATCAGATTTCGACGATTCTTTTTCAAAATGGCGGATCCAATATGACGATTCACGATTTTGATTTTTTTAAAATAAAAATTATTGAAAATATATTGTGGCCATTCGTATGGAGTTGTAGTGAATCAGTATCGGTAGGCTCGCCCTTTATATACTGTTCCCGGTCGAATTTTGCGTACGCGAAACTCCTCTCGCGTCTGCGACGCGCCGCAGCGGATGGCCGAACGAGCTTCTGTGCAGCAGCTTGCGCGATTACGGCTAGCACTACTTGACATTGTGGTGATTCCATACGAAAAAATGTTGTATTTTTCTAATATACTGGTTTTCGCGGCTTCATGATTCTTCTTTCATTCTGACATGAATTTTTTGTGAAAAGAACCCTATTTTCTATACTTCATT
>VBVR01005639.1:0-11623 GCA_011638315.1 Tetramorium parvispinum
TATCAAACTACAATTTCCAACGTTTATTTGCATTCCAAAAGGTACCAAATGTAAAATATAACCAAAAATAGCTTAAGTGGTACGCATTTGGCAACTCTGCCCTATAGCATGAACGACATTTAAACAGATCTCATATATATTATTCTCTTAAAGCTGAATTAATTAAGAATAATTAAATGATTAATAGGAACATATTCTGACATGCCTTCATATTCTACAATTCAAACAATTTCAATTCCATTAATTTTCAATAATCATAATTTTTAAATAATTTGATAATTAAAGAATTAGTTCAGCAAACGAATATTAACGAAAATTTAACTATAACTAGCTTAAAATATAATTGTAATTATTATCATTTAATGGTTTATTCGCTTCAAGTATGCAGCCAAGAAGTGAATAATTATAAGGAGAGTATTATATCACCAATTTTCAATAATCGTCATTTTTAAATAATTTGATTGATTTGATAATTAAAGGATTAGTTCAGCAAACGAATATTAACGAAAATTTAACTATGGTATAAAATATAATTGTAATTATTATCATTTAATAGTTTATTCGCTTCAAGTATGCAGCCAGGAAGTGAATAATTATAAGGAGAGTATTATACCTCCAATTACAATCTTTATGAAATCATAAAGCCCATCTGTCTCTCAATTATGACATGCTTCTCGGGGAGATATCGAAGATGGTAATAAATTTCACGTGCTGCAAACGTCGCTGGTTCGTTCGTTTGTGCTTAACGAGAAGTAAAGGCACGTTACATTGTTCGTTTTACAACGGCGTCGTCGGGGGCAGGATTAAGCGCAGAATGGAGAAATGTCTCCGGCAGATCCCACCCAAGAGAGTCGAGTTTTGAGTCCTGACGATGATTAACGGATGAATTCCCGCGGCAGTAACGGCGCGTTGTTCTTCCTCGTGAAATCGTCACGGTACGCCGACGTTAACGACGTCACGGGCATGCACGGCGGGCGCATTCGATGAATTAACGCCCCATTGATGTTCCGCAGCAGCGATCTAACTCGGATCAACGATCGGGGAGCCTCTTGTTCGACCGGGGCTCCTACGGTACATCGCACGCGCGCAGCGTTGCACAGGACGCACAGCACGGCTCGTCAAATGGCAAATGAATTTGGCCGAAGGCACATTTGTGCGAGACGCGATACACTTGATGCTTTAAGCTAATGGAATCGCATTATCACAGTCGCGGTTTAAAGACACCCATCAGGCGTGCTATCAGAAACTGGATTATCCGATCGAGCTCGTGCTCTTTGTGAAACTATTTCTACGATATAGCGACGCCACCTTGCTAATCAATTATGATATGTTATCTTAAATCTTGGCTGGTCATATCATAATCAGATTTGAAATATGCATGCATGCATACATGCATATGTATGAAAGATGCATATATAAGTAACGTTAAAAGACGATCTTATATTTTACACACAGAAAAATATTCTACAGGCGAGAAGAGTAATTACTTACTTTTATTTTGTTGAAGTAATTTTCTTCGATAAAAAATATTTTCTTAATAACAGTTTAAGATATACTCAAGTCACAAGTCCGGAATAAGTTTTAAGTAAATGTGATGCTCGTGATGACTTTATGATAGATTTGCAGATATATAAACTAGCTTAAATAAACAAATATACTTAGAATAAGTATATTTGCTCGTAGGTAGTATTATATTTTTCTGTGTATAGACATTACTACACTGAGAAAAAAATATAATTACTTTTGGATTCAACCACAGTTTTATAATATTTCTAACGATAATGGTTAACATGATGCATATAGTAAAGTTAATCATATTTCGTGTTAGAAATATTATAAAATTATGATTGAGTCCAAAAGTAATTATACTTGTCTCTCAGTGTACATTATTTTTTAATGTTGTTCTACTGTTTACGTATCTCTGCCAGATGCAAGAATTAATTAATATTACATCGAGACACTTCGATACCTACGACTGACTTTCCGTAATTCTACAAATAACATCGCGATAATTCGGTTCCACCGTCACGACAATCATAATCCACAAAAGCGTTATATTCCGTTATGAGACTTTATTTCCCGAGGACAAATGGTTTCGTGGCTTCGAGGGGATCGCGCGCTGCGAGGAAGGACGTTCACCCTACGTGCTCAGTTATTGAATCAACGACAGAAGACTCGATGACACGTCTCCCGGCGCAAATCGAAAAACAAGTTTGCTAACTCGTTCTCCGTGATGAGCTCGCGACGCCAGAAACAAGATCCCTGCGTAATTACTCCTATCTAAGCGCAGCGGGACGGAATATCTCGGAGTAATTCCTACGCGTCCATTCGTATTTGCGACATTACAAAAGAAATTCTCTCTCTCTCTCTCTCTCTCTCTCTTCTCCCCCTCTTCTGTCTCTTTCCATCTTGGAACGCGTCGCACACAGAGTGTGTCTGTCGGTATTTACCCGATTCGATGAAAAATTCGTGAAAGCGATTTGCAACGTTTAATAGCCTATCCGAACTGCCTTTCTGTCGGGCAACTTGTAAATAAATGAATATCCGCCCTGTAATAGGTCCTGATCATATTACGGTGTTCCGCTGTGCAGAATAAATAGTACTTAAAATGCGCACACGTTCTGCCAGGGACATCCAAAATTCAATTCGGTTCCCCCGAACTGGGATAAAAGCTGACAATGTCGGCCATCACCGGGGGGAGAGGTGTACGAGCGCGTATTTGTGCGCGTGCAACGCGCCCGTATATGAACACGCGCGCAGACTGTGGGGCGGCTTGCCGCATGCAAACTACCGTTCGCGGATGATAGCCTCTGTAAATGCGCATCAAATATGCCTTTTCGCTGGCCGTGTACCATCCCGTTAAAATCCCGTTGCCGTCCTCCCTTGGAATCATCCCGACTGAGGATCGATTGTTATTGCACCGACAGTTAGCGTAACCGACAAACTGTTTGCTGACTGCAGGGTTAATGGAATATATAGGATGCCTCGTCAGAGAATATTTGAACGGAGTTCGTTGATTAAATTCAACTAATCTTTCTTCTACAGAAACTTTATGTGAGAGCTCTAATTTTATGGAAATATATAATATTTTATATAAATATACATATAAAATTCTCTGTGTGTGTGATGGATACATATATGTGTATGTAATGTGCGTGTGTTGTATTCACAGATAGACAGAAATTAAACAAATTAAATTCGAAGATTGTAAATGTAATAAAAATTCTGTCTCTTTTAAATGTATATATAACTCATAATTTGTAATTTAGGAAATTTAACTAAATTTTATCTTGCAAAAATTTAAACAAGGTACTATATTCATAGAAACGTTGAACAAAGCTAATTATTTAATTAGTAATATAACATAATATTTTATTTTGATATAACATCTATCGTAATATTTTATATTTGTTAATATAATTCTGACGTCGAAAATAGCAGAATATGCCATTTCTTTAATATGATTTGCACAAGTTTCTCTATGAGTTAATGTGATGTGCAATTTGTATTGTTTACTTAATGTAATTTAGTGTAATTATTTAATGCGAATATTGAAATGTTCTATCTTTGCAAATACAAACTGCGAAGTTCTGTTTATCAATCATTTACATAAAATTATTCGTAAATTAAAGAATGAAAATACACTATTTTCGCATCGAGATAAATTTTAATAAATTCTTAATGCAGTCTGAGTTATCAATCAACTTTTTAAATTTTCATAGAAAAATAATGATAAATTATAGAATATTGTATCAAATAATACAAATTAAAAATAAATAATATTTAGATTATATTAATATATTCGTGATTTGATTTATTCAGTTCAAAAACGAGATAGGTAGGAGATAGATTCGGTATACGGCGGATAAGCGGAATGCGAAATTTTCGCGGTATTTTATGCAGGGAGCTGGTCGGGAATTGGACCGCCAATTAGCGTCACTAAAGGACTGTTTCGTGAATTATGAAACGTACTGTATTGTCGAATATGCGCGATGGGCAGAAATTCTGGTATTAACGATGTCACCATCCGATGTCATGCATTCTTCAAATATCATTTCCTCTCATTAGAGACCTAATAACTAGCAAACAAATATAATTCTCAACGTTGTAAAATTTTCACAAAAAAATAGGTCATTTTCGCGAGGGGAAAAGAGTACGGAAAAGGTGAAGAAAAATAAAAAATTTCCGCCTCTCCCCTCTTCGAAAGTTTGATAAATGACTGCGATGTACATTTCCGCCTCACTTGTACAGACATCGGATAATACTTGGAGGAACTGATGAATCTTCCAAAAAGCTCGCGCCAACTTTTTGTCTGGGGGGGAGAAACAAACGGGCGATATTTCTAAACCGTGAGATTCCGCCGTTCTCGGCCACGTTTCCATTTTTCTTATCGGAACCTCACTCGCTGCCGGCGTCAACTTATTTCGCTACATCACCTTAATCTCCTCCAACCGAACTATCAAACCGTAAGCCGCGGGTCGATAACGCCGCGACAATCGGAGCAGCCCGTTTCAGGGATTTCAGAGAAAGTACGACAGCTTATTTTCTATGACCACCCAAGAGCCTGGAATATATAGTGGCCGTTTGTTTCTATCCGACGGATGCATCGTTTATGCGCTTTCCCGCGCACAGGAGGATGCTGTGTGAGCTGCAGTGTGTACATACCCGTGCTCCACGCAAACGATGTCGCTGCCGCACGCATGCACGCGCGCGCGCACGTGTGTGTACGCGAAATCGGAGGATGTGTTTGTTCCGGACGGCTTCAAGAAGCGTCATCAACATCGTCTGCTGGGCGCGTTATAACCGGCAGCGGGATAGCTCCTACCTCGTGTATTCCTCGTCTTTATCTCCCCCCCCCCCTCTCACTCTCACTCTGTCATATCGCGACGGTAAACCCGCTGTGAAGGTACACGCAGGGAGAGAAAGATGAACGTGTCTGGTGAGGCATGACCCGCCAGTATGAATATTTATCGCGACCACTCAACGCTACTTCTCGACGCTTGGCTCGTAAGCACGACAAAGCTGAGGTGCATGGGGTGTACCAGAAGTCACGCAAATTTCCCTTATGTCGCAGCTATTGGCCGCTGTATCCGGAAAAACGATATTTGCTACGCCGCCCGGAATATCAAGTACTTACTGTTCAGACTACAAGTAGAGATTAATGTCTATTTATATCAATGCATATTAACTTTAGTCTCAATTTAATTTACTTTCTATCTTTTTTGTAATTCTAAGAATTAGAAAAAAGATGAAAAGTAAATTAAATCGAGATTAAAGTTAATCTGCATTGGTAGAAATGGACATAAGATGCACAAAGATTCTGGTGATTTAATTTTTGTTCACTTCTGTGATCTTATTAAGAGTGATATAAAAATTTCTAAAAGAATTTCTAAAACTGTTAAACTCGTAGTGTCAAACTATACTAAATTTGAGTCGTTTTTAACTATTCCATAGATCGCCACTGCTCCTACTCAATATTTCATTAATTTTTACTAAAAGGAAGTTAAAATTTTGACTAGCATGGAAGTTAACTTATAAGATAAATTAACAACATATTGAGTAAGGCTTATTCAGTATGTCGCTATAATTTTATCTCATTGTTTTTTAGTCAAATTAACCGAATATTGAGTAGGAATAGTGACAATCCATAGGAGTTTACAGTGATGCATTCAATATTTTTTAAAATAAAGTTTCTAAAATATTCGAGCATAAGTCAATTTTGTATTAATGCACTTTTCTGGTACACTCTGTATATGCGAGCGGAGGATAAAATTGAAGTGCTTAGCCAGACTATGTAATTCGCGTATCACTCTGAAGAATCCGTAATTAGCCCGAGCGAGATAAACCGTCAGGGTTCTCAAGGATACCCGCATGAGATTATGACAGATTTCTCAAAGGAGTTTCAAAGTTTGGTCGTTTGTCCAACGTGATTTAGAGACGATTATTAAGCAAGATGCCGTAATAGCTTATGGAACGACACCGAGTAGTTCATATCTTGTTACCTTCGACCTCGGGATCTGGCAGATGAACAATACAAATGAAATGAAATGCAGTTGTCATGATCCCGGTTAATTGTACTGCGATAGTAACACTAGCGTCCGGGCTTGGGAATTAACATTATATGCATGAAACCGAATTGCAATATTTTAGCAATACACGATGTGGTATTATATTAATATTAAGAAATCGATGTTGTTTTCGATAATATTACGTAAACTTTGACATAAATTAATTTAGTATTATATAAATTATGTTCGTAATATTATGTAAATTTGAAACAAATTATTTGGAGTATTGTTAAACGTATTCCTTGAAGCGCAATCTGTGATATTTTTAATTACAAAACCAAACAAACATTTTGTAATGTGTAAAATAGCTTATGTTAAATGTGGCATTAATTATGAGCCGTGATAATATATAATTATGATATTACACAGTTTAACGTGAATGATGTATTAGAGATAGAATTTAATTACATAATAGCAGGCAATTAATAACATCAAACATTGTGTAAATCATGGTTAAATCTAAACTTAATCATAATAGCTTATCTGTCGTGTTTATTTAATAAAATTCTCTATTAAAAATAAAAGAAAAATCTGCTAATCGTAATCTTCTCGTTAATCTAAAAAAATCAAGGAATTCTCCTTCTGTTACGTCAATAAGTATTATTTATGAATTTTCTTGAAACATCTTTCCTTAATCTATTATTTAATAGATTCAACCTTTTCTACAATTTCAATCTTTTCTACACACCCGAAATAATCGCAAAAAAATAATAAACACGCTATTATCTACGTTATATATGTCATATCATAATGACGCATTTAAAAAATCGTAAAAGCCGTAAAAAATTTGCATTATCATAAAAAAGGTGTATAGAATATAAATAGAATGTCTAAATAATATAAATAGACGCAAACAAGAGTGAGCATAATAAATGTAAATAAACAAAATATTCACCATTACGTCAATCATAATTTTTCATCGATCGCGCGTCTACGAAATTCTTGGCGGCCCTAATTAACCCTCGTATATATTTCACATTAAATTGGACGCACAAACGTACAATCTCAACAACAGGACAACGTTATGAAAGTAACAACAAACAGTCTGCAGAAAGGCATTTCTCGCCGCGGCAGCTCGTTTATCGCAGTCGCTTTCTTTCTGCGAATTCGTTCTGCGGGGCAATAACGTCAGGCTGCTTTGAGTGCGCGTTTGGGCATTTTCGTACACAAGGGTGCCGTACACTTAATTAATTACTGTTTCGTACATTCATGCACCGCTTCATCGTTGCGAAGTCTCGTGCACTCACCGAGTACAAAAAAATAGAGGCGCGCCGGTGGGTTCCGTTTCTTGGATCGGCTAAAAAATATTTTAATTAACCTGCCGTCAATGCGTTCGGGAAGCAATTAATGCGACAGAAAATATCGCGACATCCTCGCTAATTGAAATCAAATTACTCGTGCCGCGTTCAATTATTCGCATTATATTTTTCTCATTTTTTTCCTCCAATGGCAACGTTTATCACTATTCATGCGACTTTTATTGAAATGTCAAATTGAATTGTTTTCTTATAAAGGAGGAACATATTACGAATTTATTTAATAGTTACAATTTTATTGCGAGTATTTGAGGAGAGAGATAATAGAAGATTAATATATCAAATAACAACGCGGACATAAAAATAATTAATTCGTTTTTTTAGTATGCTCATATCAATTTAATCTAAATAGTCTTTCGCTCCGTTGCTATTTATTTGTAATTAATGAATCGTCAATTTTTAATTGGTCCATTTACGTGGATCGCCAATGAGTACGCGTGCCTTATCTCCACCACTTCCAATGCAATTTGCAAAATGCGGCGCGTAACTTTCCAGATGGCAACCGATATTAAGGTATTCGGCTGGCGCAGCACGTGGCACACTCGCATAGAAAATAACTATCACAGCCGACGCGCCGTTACCGTATTTCGCACGTGCTGTACGAGACGCGATAATCGATTCTGTCACGATTAAAGCGCGAAAACGATTACACCGGCCCGCGGCCGAAAATCAACACTGCGAATCTGATCCAATATTCGTTAATAGCAACTATGTAAATCGGAGTAAATAGCATAAACTTCTAATTACCGCTCAACAATCGAGAGCCCATCGCGAAAACCGCTCGACAATTATTTACGAAGCAAATCGTTACAGCAATATTACGAGCTCGTGACATAAAAATTTCAATCCGCCAAATGTAAATAGATATTTAGCAAAGCCACTAGTGAGATATGTTTTATTCTCATCCTCTCGTGTTTCGAATCGCCGTTCTACAGGGACTTTGTTTAAACATTTAACAGACAAGCCAAATGCGATTTAGCGACCGTCAAATCGGCAGTGGATATTACATTATAATCTTGAAATTTCGTCCTTGGCCCATTTAATGAAGTTACGTCGTTACAGCGTAAATTGCCCGGCAATGTAATGTCTTCACTTTACACCTCTTTCATGACGTTATATACTTCCAGGCGTCAACCCCCGCAAACCGTCGCGGAGGGATAATCTGTGCCTTAAACGCCCAGACATTTCAATTAGCGTCCATTTCGCGCTTGAGAAATCCTGATTTCGAGACGCGCCATCGCGCGCTCGCTCAATTTAGTCAGCCGTCGTCACCTCGAAAATTTCAAATCCACGGCGATCGATGGAACAATCGGCGGCGTACCGGAGCCGCGGATGCGCGGGGGAAACGGGGCTGAAGCGTCTAAAATTACTTTAGAATTTTACGCGCAGAAAATCCATCCCGCTTGCGCGGGAAAGAAGATTCTGCCCGGGATCCGGAAACTATGACGAGCAATGCGATTTCACGTAAAAACACTCCGAAAGTCATGATGTTCAATTCGCAAGAACTTTAAAGCGCGAATAAAATCCGCAAGAATAAAAAGAAAAAATACACATATTTTTTAAATAAAATAATGTGTAAATAAAATACACGAATAAATTGTATTAACTTTCACTAATGCCATCTATCGCATTGCATTGCATTATATGTACACAAAGAACATATTAAATTTCAAATGAACAATAATATTTTCATATATAACCAAGAATATGAAATCTTTAAAAAATTTGATAATTTATTTAAACTTAAACTTAAAGCAAGTTATTGTCTATTTAAGATTGTCAAATTCTTTACAGAAGATTTTATATTCTTACTTATATATGAGAATATTATTGTTGATTTGAAATTAATGTTTCTTTTTCTGTGTATAATACACACAATTATTTTACATTCTTCTAAAAAATCACAAATATGTAGAGTCAAAGTGAAAATATCCGTTACAGTTT
The DNA here is from genome assembly GCA_011638315.1 of Tetramorium parvispinum. Classification (NCBI taxonomy): domain Eukaryota; kingdom Metazoa; phylum Arthropoda; class Insecta; order Hymenoptera; family Formicidae; genus Tetramorium; species Tetramorium parvispinum. The sequence continues at coordinate 9,329 of VBVR01005639.1, forward strand.
CAAAATTATCGCATCTTTTTTCCGCGATCGTTTTTCCTATATCAATTAAGAAGATTTATCAGGCGAGGCGCGTTAAAATGACGCCGAGAATCATAAAGCAATCTTGCGGCTCACATTTATCTTCGTGCATGTGTCACATATAATTCTCCGGAAATACACCTATATACTAAAGAGAGATAATTCCTCACAGTGTAGTTGTCATCTATCCGACATTTGATACTCGAGTCTGTCGCAGGATATAAGTCAAGAAATTAGTTGAAAAGTGCGAGCACGGCATTATGCATTCTCTTCAGTTACAAACGAGACGAGGTTTCCTGACGATGCTCTCACCTCGCTTTGTTTCCTCCCGGAGAAACAAGCGGCAGTTCTGAACAAACTTGCGACGGACATTATTAAGCGAGGTCGCCGGACCATCCATAAAAAAATCGTAATAACTTGGCTTCATGGTTATATCAAGCGGAGTATCAAGCTTTCGGTCATAAAAGTGCAATAAATTTACGATAAATTTACGATAAATTTACGATTCGGAAATATAATTAAAACGCGCGTTATCACATAAAGCCGATTCTGGTAGTTTTCGGGGTTTTTCGAGATAACCGCGCGGCGCGGGATTGCCATTTATAGCTAAAATTAGGCCAATTACGCGATCGACGTCGTAATATAATACAGCGTAGCGCGCATGGTATCTCTTAGGCAATGGCAACAGAATTGTACGCATCACAATTTCATTAAACATTAGCAATGTAATTATTCAAGTTGAAGGGTGAATGCCAATCATCGAGGCCTGTCGGAATGTCTGCGGAGTATGCCTATTATCGTTTGACAATTCTAGGCATTGATAAGTTGAGATAATAATACCGACATCAGATATTATTGGAATTTTGATTGGGTATTTGGGCTTCGTTAGAGATATCATATTGGACGTGAAATATATTGGACCGACACGCGTGAGATGACAAAAGTTTTTCCCCGGCGCTTTTTTCGTTACAAGATATTCGCATTGCTGCTATATTTGTACTAGAATACTTTTTGTTTGAGACTGCGGGATATCGTAAATGAATTTTCGAATTTGTCCCGATTACAATTTTCGCGCAATTACTTTATTACGCTGTTATTGGAAACTAGGTCACTATGGTAATCCTCATTAACGATTGTGGAAATTAGTTGCAAATATGTTGATTTTATCATACAATTATTAATTGCCAGGCAGTTAAATATTGATACCCAAGTATCGATATATCTTAAAACTCGATGGAAAATTTAAATAAATAAAATTATAAATAAAATAAAATTATTCCGCTTTATTATTAGCGCGCTTTTTTGTTCAATGGAAAGCCAGAGAGAAACTCTTTATTATTTTCATAATTTATAATAAATTACTATCGAATAATGATAAGTAATATTATTTTTATTTGGTGTTATTTTTACTGCAAAGGTTTACTTTTTAAGTCATTCTATATCCATTAAATATTTTTATTCGGTTTACTTTTATTACAATTTTTATCTGAACAGATATCATGAAATTCAATGCAAATTGTGATATTTATTACGCATACTAGATTATCTAGATTATTAAATTGATAACGTTGTGTTCGGTGACAATTCGGCTTCTCACGTTTGTGTTACGGCGCAATAACGTTGTCACCAACGAGGACCATTGTCGCGAGCAATTGCGATCCATCGATACATAATTGCAATCGCACCGTTCCTGATGAGGATATCAATCTTGGGCGGAAATACTCGCATCAGGCACAGGTCAGACCTCCGGGAAGATCTTAATCCTTAGTAATGACTGGATAGATGATGTGGCTTTACATTTCTCCGTCTTAAGCACCTTGTATACGAGACAGCAAGCGACATAATATAACGTCAAAACAAATAGACATTTGTCAACGTAATAACGTTATTTAAATCTTACGCAATTATTCGCGAGGGAAAAGAAATTACAAAGGAGAACAGATCCATTATTTAAGCCAACATTCGATGCGGAAGCAAGCGGTGAGGCGAGGCAAAAAGCTAAACCAAAGTTCCTTTTCCATTGCGCGATTGTACATCTATCCAATCATGATGATTTATGTGGCGGACCTGTCGCAATTCCTCGACGCATAATTGCAATTGCAGCATCCGTGGCGGGCGTATCAGCTCCGAGTGCAAACGGTCACATGCGCTTCGGGTGAGCAAGCCAGGCCCTACGAGAGGATCTCAATCCCTATTAACAGCCGGCTCGGATAGTCGGGCCGGAGGGAGGATTTGCCAGGGTCAAGTGGTGAAGCCGGGGAAGGGGGGGGCGCGGGG
>VBVR01005640.1:0-11617 GCA_011638315.1 Tetramorium parvispinum
GGATTCACAATTTATACTTAAATTGAGAGTGCTCTGAGGAAAAGGGACGGTTGGAAGATAGGAAAATATATCAAGAAAATGTTCTAATGCACATATATATACATGTATGTGTACATATATGTTAATGCACACATGATGCACTTATATATAGACACATAAATATATATATATATACATATTATATATATAAAATATAGTACAAAGCTGTGACAAGGTTGGACATTCCATATAACACCTGTACATGATAGTAAATCTTTTCTGACAGGTTTTCGGACGGAAGAGAAAGGTAGATAGTAATCGATGAATAATTGTGTGATGCATAATATTTACAGGCCTTTCTTGTGCGCATACGGTTCAATAATGAGAGGATCAAGCATTTCATGCGACACCGATTTGTACAGAGATAAACAAGTCAATGTTCGTATCATTCGTAGTTTCGTGTATTACCTTTAGACAAATATAATCTCGACTTTGCTATTTGTCTGAAAATAAACAACACATGGCTATACCAGGCAACGCTTTTGCACAGGAGAGCACACAGCCATTATAAAGAACAAAAGGTGTTTTCTGTAGTATATAAATGTGTGTAGAGATGTGTATGTATCGAGTGTCTCTGAGATGGTCAGCCCACATAAAAATTGCATCGCATGATTTTCGGTCGAGATATGATAACAGTAATTTGTTAAGAAAGAAAGAGAGAAAAAAAAAGATCCACTATCTCTCAACATATACAGGTTGGCTTGCTTTGAAATATGTTATTCGGCTCTTACAATTTTCAATCGCGCGAATAGCATCTTTCAAGAATTACTGCTTCGCAACGTGTCAGATTATTCCGAACATTAGATCAGACATCCATTCGATAGCGATATCAATATTTATATAACTTTTATAATGGCACACATAACGTTTTAAGTTTGAAAAGATATGTACAATCGGACGGATGAGTACTATAGTATAGGATTGGTACTCTGATTCATACATTAGATATAGAAACTCTAATTATATATATGGTAAAATTTATAGTTGTGACTTTGTATATTGTCTACAATTTCAGAAAATATGATAATATTCTAATATTGCTTCGATTATATCGAAATAGAATGACGAGAATACCTTTTAACTCGTAGATCATAGCTTCGATGTCCTTGTCGGACGTGGTGACGATGGACGCGGAATGGAAATTGGTCTCCATGTCGATGGTCTGGTTCGTCGCTTTGGTGCCGCTCAGCAGATCATCGTCCAGGATATCAATGTCCAGCCTCGAGTCATTGAAATCTCTCGGCGAGTCCATCTCGATCTCGGAGACACCTCTGGGGGTGTCGCCGGCCTCGCTGGATTCGGACGAGCCATTCTGCTCCTGTAGTTGCGAGACTTTCTCGCGCAGCTCGTATATTATCCGAGAGGATTTGTCGTCCTCGTCCAGTCTCAGAGGGACTGATCTCCCCTCGGATAAGCCGTCCGCGTTGTTCGCCTCCGCCGATTGTCTCTCCTGCAATTTCACTTCCTCTGAGATTCGATCCCTCGTCTCGTCCCCTTCGTAAGACTCTTCCTCGAGCCTGTTCGCCGTTCTGTTCACCCCGGGCGACGAGCCATCGTCCTCCGCGCCCAAAGCCTCGCTGATCTCCTCCGTTACACTCGGCGCACTTTGGACGCTCCTCTCGTTATTCTGCGAGTTGCTTGCAGAATCAAGCGACGACTTCTGCGAGATTTCGTCCAATATTCTCAACACGTCCTCCGACTTCTGGGTGGTTTGGTACCTTTCCGGCAAGCTGGCGGCGAGCTTCTTCGTGGAGCCCGCCTTCGGAAAGACATCTCTGTCCAGAATCTCGGACACCTCGAGACTCTCCTCGGAGATGTCCTCGTATTCTGGATCTTTCAGGACGTCGAACGTCTTGTTGATATTTTCGGCTACCGCGCCGGCTTTCGATATCGCGGCTTCATCATTTCTCTCGGCGGCATCATCCATTGTATCTTCCTTAGCCCACTTAGTCCGCACCGCAGACGTCGCATCGTCTATCACCGCCTTGGGAGAATCGCGCCACGATGCGACAATCTTTTCCACGGTATCCAATCCGCTCACAACTACTTCCACAAGGTTGTCCAGCTGCTCGCCATCCGAGCTGTCTTGTTCCAAGATTGGTTCCAGGCATTCCTTTATCTCGACGGGCGCAGTGCCTTTGTTTCTTTCCACGACGCCGTCGTCCTCGTCTATATTGCACGCGGTAGAGTCCTCATCCTCGGCCAGCTCAACTTTGGCATCAATTTCGAGTTCAGACAGCACGTTATCCTCGGCGCTACTCGAATCCAGCTCCGTTATTATAATTTCTTGCACTTCGGAGACCACTTCGCACGGACTCTCCTCGTTGTCGATCTCTACATACAAGTTTACGCTTATGGCAGATTTATCGTCGGCTGTTCGTAACGAAGTATCTATTATTTCCTCACGATTATCGGCTTCGTTATCTTTAAAAATATTCGAGACTGCATTACTTTCAATCATATCTTCTGCATTTATTTCCCCTTGTGTTTTGTTATTTAACATCGAGGCATCTGAAACTGCTCCAGTTTGATTATCTACGCTGATATCCATATCACATAAGAATCCTTTAAAGTGACTGTCTATGTTCTTCCCATCGTTTTCCACGATATCCTTGACTCTATCTAATAATTCAGCCATGGAATCGGAGATTACGTTATCAAGCTTTTCATCTACAGGAATGCTTTTCTCCTTATCATTTTCTCTAGCGATTATGTCCAATATGTCGTCAAGTTCGTCGTTACTTTTTGCCTGAGACTGTGCTAATGCATCGTTAGTCGTAACGTCCTGTACCGCAATATTCGTGGATTCTCCTTTCGGAAGAAAGACCGACACGTCAGTGTCGTTTATTAAATTATTTTCAGCTTCTTGATTCGTCATATTATCGATATGTGATACATTCTTTTCCGAGAAATTATCCGAGGCATCGTCCAGACCCGATCTCGAATTCTCAAATTCTTCACGTGCTCCAGTGCTAATCTCATCTTGCGGTACCTCAAACGAATCCGACGTCGTCCAGTCGTCCTTGTCCCGAGAGATATTTCTCGCGCTCACCGTGTGCGATTGATTCTGATCGGTATGAGACGCAACTGAATTTACCGCACTACTATCGGGCACCTCTGTATGAATGTCTTCATCTAGATCCTCTGATATCTTCACATCATCAATTCTGGCTTCTGCCTCGGAAATATTTCTCGATTTCAAATCTTTGTTGGCAAAAGCGTGCGAGCTCTGACTTGAAGCTAAATTAGGCGCACTTCGCGAATCGCTTTGCGATATCGTTTTCTTTGAACGGTGACCAGAAATGATAGGAGATTGTATTGATACAGCGCTAAAATGTTCAGAAAGTTTCAGAGACTCAGGTTCTTCCGTTTGATCCTTTACAAGGTCCTTCTCAAGTATCGCTCCACTTAAATCGCTTTGCTCATTTATACTTTCCTTCGAGTCATTTTCATCGATAATCTGGGTTGCTGTACTCTTCGCAAGATCGAGGCTCTTTCTGCTTTCTGACACTTTCGTAAGAATTTCAGAAATCGATTTTATATCGAGTTCAGAGACCAAATTATTCAGCAATTTCTCATTTCCACTTTCTAACATTGAAGTTTGATTGTCGCCGCTTGCAGTTTTAATATGTTGCGACAGTACAGATCTCTCTATTTCATTCATAATCTCTCTGCTTTTGGCTTCGTAATCGATTTCATGAGGCAAATTGGAGATGGTAGGCGCTTCTTCCGGAATTGCCGATACTTCGCTTATTTTGTCCGATATGTATTTATCACGGTTGAAATCGTTAGAAGATGTTGAGTTTCTATTATTTACAGATATGGAGGATGATTCAGTATCGATTTTCTTCTCGGGCGATACTGTTTGCCGTTCTTCGTTTTCGATATCAATCTGATCGCTAAAAACTGATTTAGATATTAATTCTGATATATCCTGCGATGTATTCCTTTCATCATTATCTCTAGACTTCTCATTCGATTCGTTACTCAAGCGTGACATTATTTCCGAAAGTGCCTTAATGTCCTTCTCAATAGAACTTATATCCTTGCTTAAGTTCTTATTGTTTAATTGCAGAAAATCCAATTTTCTCGAATAATTAAGTATACTGGAATCAGCAACACGCGCAACATTTTCCGCAGAATTTTCGGATTTGCTCAGAATAGAATTGGAATATTCGACACTTTTTACTTCCGGAATTTCAGACAGTATCGTGGGAGTCTTTGGCTGAGATTGATCGACAATTAATCTATCATCTGCTGATTCGGTGTTAATAGTACTGCGGTCTTCAAATGTTTCATCCGACATCGTTCGCACTTCCAATTCCGAACGCACTGTACTGGGATCTGTTTTCGCATTTTCCGATACGCTACTTTGTTTGACAGCGGCGGATTCTCCGATCTGCCTTTCCGTAGAAAAAACATATTTTCCAGAACGTGCATTATTTGAAGTTGGCGATGTCGAAGGTACTGTTCGAATTTTATCGTACGTTTCTGTCAGTGTATAATCGCCAAATATGGTTCGAGTACTATCATTGGGATCCGTTGTGCCTCTTAATGCGAGAGCGTTTGTGCTCTTGATATCCGTAGATTTCGAAGATTTCTGTGAACTCTCATGCTTATCATCATACGCCATGAGCGTTACTTCCGATAAATCCTTGTGCTGATTTCTGGTCAACAGGAGATCCGATTCCGATCTAGATCTCAATAAATCGCTGCTCTTGTAGATATCCTGTATCCTCTTAAGCGGTATTTCAGGTACTTTGAAGTCGGCCAATGACTTTGGTTCTATAGCTAATTTATCGGTTTCTTTAACAGCTTTCTTCGATTCCAACTTTTTGCGCATCTCATAAATAGTCGTGTCATATTTCTTGATTTGATTCAGCAGATTTGCTTCTAGAGCACGTAGCTGTTTCTTCGCTTGCTTCTTCGCCTCTCTCTTCAGACGCGCCATTTCGAGACGTCGTTCCGCTAATTTTTCAGTGAGGAGTCCTATCCTTCCCTCGACGTCGCTCGTATCCGACGACACCGTGGTATCTAAAAAAGAAGACAGAAGTTTCTCTGATCGTGATCAGAGTTTGAAATTATGCAAAAAGTTACATTTAATATATAAGCTTGAATATATTAAATACAGTTAATTCACAAAATTTATCAAAGAACCACTACACGTTAACACAAGTCATTAATTGATTTTTTATATATATAAGATAAGTGAATTTTTTATGTTACCCCCTCCTTGCTGATACAAAACATTAGATGCTGCCGCAACGAGTTTAAATGCTGTCTGCTCCATGCGAGCAACACGGTCCTCTTCCGCTCGTAGTCTCGCGTGCCACGCCATCCACTCCTCGACGCAGTTTTTGCGCGATGCAAGTGCCGTTTCGCGTGCGTTCAAAATCCTACGGGGAACGGAAGAAAGTGTACAAGTTCCGAGAATACGCATGTGCATATGCCTGTTGTGCGGATTGCCGCCGCGGAGAATCTATTTTTACAATGCTTCGCTTGATGCGGCGTGGAGATGCACACAGATTTATTATTAGATCTCCCAGCGCACGATTTTAGTGATTCAGGATTTTATTAGCGGAACACACGCGTGTGTCGCGCCAAACATCAGTATCCGAAATGTTTCGCGATTACTAAAGCGGAAAGGTATAATTGTGATAAAATGACGTGTACTTACTGTTCAAAGTCTCTGTCTTGCGACCTAACGACTATGGATCTCGAGAGATTTTTCTCGCTTTCTTCCGAACTGTGTTGGGGAACGGCAAAAGTGCTAATCTGAGACATAGACGTGTTTTGAGCATCTCGCTCGTTTCTAGAAAGACTTTGACCGTTCTCAAATTTTCTGCTCGAACTTTGAGATCCGTTCTCCTTATTCTCGTTTGTCATTTCGCTCAATGATTTTTTGTCCTTGGCGGCTTTCAAATGCTTAACCAGCGCCTGAGGCGAGGCTTGGTTCTCGTTGAGATCTAATTCGCCCAAGATCGAACTTTCTTTATTATCTAATTGAAGCAATTCGTTTTCCACTTTTGTTCGTTTATCGTGATGCTTGATCAGCTGCTCTGTTATGTGAGAGCTTGACATGGATCGCAATATATTTTCTGTTGATATACTGGAGGATGATTTGGTTTTCTGATACTTGGAATTTTTACGCTTGGAGCTTGTGTTCAGTTCGGCATTATGTTGCAACTTTTTAAATATGTCTCTGTCGCTCGTGACAGACTTGTCAATCTTCTTAGAGTTCTTGCTCGTACTCGTCTGCGATATTTCAGAGATTTGTGACTGCGTCGTCTTTGAAACGGTGTCTTGGACTATCTCTTCCTCTATAGATTCACTATTGGCAGTTACGGCGTTAGAAGTTGATTCTTTCTCTCTTGCAGTTGTCGCGGTTTGTATGGAAGGATCTGATACTTGCGACGTTCTTGACCTTTTAGACAGCACTTCCATCAACGACGACGTTCTTGACCGTTTGGACAACTCCTCCACTAATGTATCAGATTCGGATTTTACATAATCGGGTACCGACGCATCTACTTCTGGTCTCGGTGACTGCGACAATCTGATCTGATCCTGATTTTCCAAAAGCCGAATATTTATCATGGGATGGCCCTGAATCCGTTTCGACTCCATGTCCAACTGATTTTGCTTCTGTCGCAAAACATCCGCCCTGGGCATCTTTTCTTCGTACTTTCGAGATCGCAGCTCGTACTTGGACATATCGCTTTTCTTTTGCAACTGCGTGGGACTTTTCTCCTGTTCCTTACTCTCAGGATCGTCGAGTCTTGTCACGGATGTATTGTTTTCTTCGGCTAAACTTATTAACAGATTGGACCTCAACCAATCTAATTTGGATGCATCGCTCTCGGATGCTTGCAGGCGCGTGTCGATCTGAGACCGCTCATGTTGAGATTTATCTGAATCGATCAAGGAGCTCATAGAACTATTACTGCGTATATCGTAACCCTTCATTGGACCCGATAATCTTCTCGGCGATTGACTATCTGCGGTTCTCTTCAATTTCGTCAAGATATTCTTCGTTGATATTTGCGGATTAAACATGTCTTTCTGTTTTTGTAACATACGTTTTCGTTCCTGACTTGTAATCTCGTATAAAAATTTTAATCTGTCGATAAACGAAAAAATTTAGCATAAATAAATAAAAAATACAATATATAATTACACAAATATCTCTTACCTATGAATTTCGTCCTTCTCTTGTTGTAATTTCAAAAGCAGAGCTCTCTGTTTCTTTTTTACGGAACGGCTATCTTGTCCGGTATCTCTCAATGCACGTTTTTGCTCTTCTAGCTCCGCCAGTTTCTTCGTTTTGTCATTTAACGTTTTCTCCCGAACTTTGAACAACTCTTCGATTTGATAGCTTCGTTGATTCTCGTCTCTCAAAAGTCGTGCTATCTGAAAAGGTATAAAAAAATATCCAATTAATACATATTAATACAATATAAATGCTCGTATATATAATAAAATATGCTTACTTCTGAACCTATATATTGATTGAACGAACACGTTACACCTCGAGTTGAGATACTAATCTCTGTTCCGGTTTCCGTTTTTATCGACGAGGTAGTTTCGTGCAGACTAATCTCCGACATTGTTCTTATTCTGCTGGGCAGTGATATCTCTTCTATTTGGTCCAAATCTTCAAATTGCTCGACAGATTCTAAGGACAGCTGGGGAATTTTGTTTTCCCTCGAAAATGATTCGTATGTTTCGTTTTCCGACAATCTATTTTGCGTATTCCGTTCATCCGCGGATATGTTCGAATATGTTTGGGTAGCTATGTCGTTCACCGTTTGCGTTTGTACCTCCGCCACTTTGACTAACACTTTATTAAGCTTTCCGTAATTAAATCCAAAACCCGCTTCAGCAATGTTGCCTTGATTTGGGATATAATGCTCTCTACTGAAATGCGCTTCGTCGTTCGATTTCCGTGGCTCGGTGATATCCTTCTTTATATAATCAGTTGGATTCCATGTGGCTATAAGAAAAATATTCCCAATATTCAGTATAATGTATACTTATACTAATTCTACTGATAATGAGCTTCTTACTTTTCTCAACAGCATCATTATCAAGGGCAGCGGCTACATAGTCTTCTACAATTTGCGCGACTTCCTCTTCTTTTCCTTTTTCATCGACCTTCTGCGAATTCTTTTGCTCTTGCATCTCGGATTTAGTGTTGTACAGACACTTCTCAACATCCATTACTTGTCGGAGGGACTCATTGTAAGAATCGTAAAGATGCAGTTCCGCCTGAAATTGCATATGCAAAGCTGTTGGGTGTATCTGAAATTCCAATGCACTTCCACTTTATTAAAAATATATTGTTATGACTTAGAGTAAAATGTAATATCGTATTTATACTCACCAGTTGTACCTCCTCTTGCTCCTTTTCAGATTTTACTGTCGGCTTGTACTTCGGGCATCTTGCATCTACTTCCGAATCACTACTCTGCATCCAGTATCTCCTTCGTTTTGATCTGAGCATAAGATTCATTTTTTCCGGCGTCATTAAATTATGAAATTCTGACTGAGAATAGTCGTCTCTGAACGAGATTCTTCTAGGGTCAAATAATGCCTCTGGCAGTGTACCGTCGTCCACGTCATTTGAATCATCGTTAGTGGTAGCTGTTTCTTTAGTTGTAAGAATGCTCTGGGAACACGACTCCTCGTCTTTTTTAACGCTTGTACTTGCAGACTGCGTCACGGAATGCTCTGTGTATTTGAAATTCTCTGAGGTTTTAGTTGATCTCGCAAAATTAACGCTCTGTTTACTTTCCATAGCCGTTTCGAGATCCTTGCTTTTTAATGACTGCGTGGAACTTGTAGGATAAGCACTTATACGACTCCTGGAACTGTTTGATTCAGACATAAATTCAACATCTTCCGATGGCTCCGTATTAACGCTATGTAATTTAGAATCGCCTTTGTTATTCAATATTTTATTTTTATCAGACATTCTCTTCGCTTGCTCCTTATAAATAACAGTTAATTTGTCTTGTTTCAATTGTCTATTATCCGAATCCGATTTATGTTTCAAGTCTTCCATTTCAGATTTTTGATTTGAAAAATAGTATCTTATATCTTTAGATTTATTTTCAGTACTAGATAAAACGCCCATATTATCTCTCAATGTAACTTTATCTAGCGCTTTCCACGATGAGAAAACCGGTGAGTCATTGTTAGATGTTCGAATCTTGGACTCCAGAGGATTATCTTTTGTTAATTCTGCCAACTGTGCATTCAAGAACCTCTGTCTTTTGTCATCTTTCTTAACAACGGACGCTAATAAATTTTTATCTTTTGACTTTACAGACGAAAAGTCACTACTTTTTGTAGCATGGAATGTAGTTCTTTCATTCTTTGATAATTTTATGCCACCGATGTCACTGATATCTTTTCTGGAGACGCGTCTTGGACTCCGACTGCGTTTTACTTGTTCTTGCACTGATTCGTCCCTCTTTGCACACAAAGAATCATCCTTTTTCATTCTCTTAGATCTGTTTTCTTTTTCTCTGGAGCTGTCCCTAACATGTTCTTTCTTCTTGTTCAAATTAGACGCTATGGAGACATTCGGTGCTTTCAACGGCTCTATGCTATCGCAATTGATAAATGACGATCCATCTGAGGAAAAGTCTAATTTTCTCTGTACCCTTTCACCAGTTCTTAGACTTTTGTCAGACCTGTCGTGGACAAATTCCTTTGCAGCTACTTCAGACTTTGTCAAAGGCAGTTCCTTTGAAACAGAATTTTCTCTGCTGGAAAAATCCAATGTTTTTGGAGAAATTTTCAGATCTGGTACTTTCAGCGGTTTGATGAAATCCATTTTTTGTATCTGATTTTGTGTCTTTAAACTTGGAGCACTAGCCGCTTTCAGTACCGAAGAAGTCAAACTGTTCTTTGCTTGAGAACTTGAGTCATGTGTTTTGGCGCCAATATCAATACGATCGTCTAAAGCGAGTTTTTGTTTCACTGCGCTAATAAACGTAAAAGGATATGGCTGTATAGGATGAAAAGATAGCAAATTTTCTAAGCTCTTTATGCCAATTGCGGGCACTGGCAAGTCAGCTGACTGCTCTTTAACAGTCTTCTGTTGAGCCCCGAGTTCTCGCGTAATCTGTGCTGCCTACAACGAAAAAAAAACCCATTTGGAATTTTATACATACTTGCAGGCAAGGTAACAAGATAACAAGTAAGAGAAAAATCACTCACAACTGCAGAAGTCTCGGCGCGTTTGGCAATAACATCTGGATCCGAGAAGAAAACATATCTTTTTTTATCGATGGATCCCTCCTTCTGGCCACTACTCTTCATGTTCTCATTTTTAAACTACATAGATAACAGTCCATAAAACTACCATATTGTCATCCATATCCTTCATAAAAGCACATATAATTACAGTGGAATGTAGTAGTACCTAAACAGAGTACAAAAGAATACAAGTTAATATACAATGAGAACTAATGGAACAGACATCAAATCAATGTTGAATCGACGTCGATTAGATGCCAAATGCATCAAGTAGACATTGATTCGACAATCACTTCTCATTAGGTATTAGTAAAAAATATTTTCTTAATAATACAAAATATATCTTTATGTTTCAAGTTGATAATTTCAATGTCTACGATGAACATAGTCTATTATTCTATCTTTATTTATTTACATTCTAGTTGCTTACACAAACTTCAAATATCCAAACAAAAATGTTTTCTTTTTAAATATAAAAAAACAAACTCTACGTTTAATCAAACGAGCTCTTTGTTTGCCACAGCACTATTTAGCCGCAAGTCTCGCAATAAAAATTGAGGACTGGCGAATCGATTATTATACAACGTTTACAACAAACACATTCCGTTGCTCTAATTGTCATCTTACTCATTTACATTCCAGCTTGAAACATCAATGCAATGATCGAAAGAGATGAACCTAATTAAGGCATCGCAGGTAAACGAGTCTCCCCCGTTCCGTAATTTGCTCGGCGACGAAGGCGATCGCGCAAACATGACATTTCCATAGAAAACGGTAATCGTACACGCATGCATACACACAAGCGCAGGCGTACACGTACACACGCTTGTTCACGCAGGTGCACGCGATCAGGCGGCGCCGTGTTTTAAAGTTCTGCGGCACGAGACGACGGCACGGTTCGCGGCCGATGATTCCGAGTCCTGTCGCGAGTGCGTCCCGCAGAAGCGTCGCGCGGCGTTCCCTCCTCAACGCGCATGAATTCCACGTATGTGTACTACCGCGTGCGTGCGAGCGCGCGCGCACACTCCACAGTTTTGTCACAACGGCCGTTTGTAAACCACGATCACGTGGTACCAAACGTCGTAGTAAAGAGATATTTGAGACCGGCTACCCCATAGTATATTAAGATCATAATATGTCAATGACTACGTTTACACGGCACCGACTACGACTACGTTTACACGGCGCCGTTAATCGGGTTTAATACATCCGTAGTTGTCAGACAGACCAATCACAGCTATCCCATTCTTCTGAAAAAAGGTTATGATTGGTCTATCTGACAACTACAGATGTATTATGCGTCGTCTACAAT
>VBVR01005641.1:0-11616 GCA_011638315.1 Tetramorium parvispinum
CGTTAAAATAATAAATTATACATGATTACGACAAAATTATAACTGCGCACTTAAAAATCCGCGATGAAACTTATAAGAAAATATGTCGCGACTATGCTTATAAGATTTTTACGTGAGATAATATTTTTAATTTATTTTACATTAATAAATAAATAAAGCATATTACAACACTTTTTATCAAATTCAGAAATTTAATTCCAAATGACCATTATCATGATGGATAATTAATTTCCAATATAATAATTTATTAATTCATGTTCGCGTTATAAACTTTTATAGATAACGTTCCAACAACTTTTTTTAACGATAAGAAAACTGGAAAATAGAAGATGAAAATTATATCCTGCCGAGATGTTAGGAAATTTATTTCCGACGTGTTGAATCGAATTTAGTAATTATAATAGTTTTTGTCGGTGATTGTGAGAATTCTTGAAATTAGCTTGTATGCATAAATATAGGTGCAGATTAGGTATTTTTCAAGAGTATATTTTTATTTTAATTATTTAATTAACTATGTTATAACTTTATTTATGTTATAAAAAATTAATTATTTTATGTAAAAACGTTGCAACATATTCGTCATGAATAGTAAAAATGTACAGGATTTTTAATGAAACCATTTGTATTCACACACGATTCGAATTCGTTCTACGAAATTATATTAATGTACATTAAAATTTCTACCTAGAAATTGCCAATGTATATACAGGTAATAAGAGTTTCAAACATTAAACGCCGACATTAAACATTTGATTAATATTTTATTTAATTAAACATACGAGTAATTATAGTTGCGTAAAATCAAAGTAAAATTATATTATTAACAATTGATAAATACTTTTTTCTAACAGAATATTAATTTAATGTCACTGGTATTGAATTATTTTATTTTTTAGCCGATAAATTAATTTAATCTTTATTTTACGATAATGGGCTTTATGGGAAATAATCATTAAAAGAGAAATATGATGGTTTTTATACAGGGACATTTAAAACGTTCTATACAAAATATAAAATTTTTAAATATAAATTTTTTTTGCAAATTGAGTATTTAAATTGATACTTAAACAGAGAATAAAATATGGAATAATGAAATACGAAAAACAAGCTTTTTTATATTCTTGAACATATAATCTTATTTATTGTTATAATTAATATTTGAACTTTTAAACTTTTCGTGTATATATTTTATCATTAAAAAACTGCGAGTTATACTTTTATCATTTATGAATAATCGGCGTTTATATAGTTATATTTTTATCATAGCGTTAAGAAACAATTGATTTGTTTATCATGTATGTGTAATAAGCAATATTAGAATAATAAATTAATTGTAACGATATAAATAAGTACATATTTCACACAGACAAATGTATATTTTAATAGATATATATTGAGAATGCACACAAAAGTATATTGCATTAATATCGCAATGATGATAATTGAGCTATAATACTCCATTTAATTTCAATTAGATAATAATAAATTTCTAGTACAAATTTTGTAAATGAGATATTATTGCTTTATTAATATTGCTAGATTTCATTAATGTTATAAATATTAAATTAATGTGGAAATATTGGCTCGAGCTTGTTTGATCTCTTTGTTGTTTTATGTATTATTGTATTGTTCAAAATTTTCCTAATATTTTTGCACAATATTTGCATCTAACATTTTTGCATAATATATGTTGCAATCTGTCCAAAATGCAATTTACTTTGCGATGGAACAGCTTTAAAAAATTCTCTTTTAGTGTAATTCTCTGCTCGGACCAATTAGTATACGAGTCCAGCAAGTCGAGCAGGTATAGGATCAAAGGCAAAACATACGGTGCTAAAAATATTTTTCGTATAAAGACAAAAATCTGAAAACTGGGCATACTCACTGCTCGTGTCCTGTTTTGGTTGGTTACCCGGCGACGTCGCCCAGTTAACTTTCATCTCCTGAAACATTAAAAAAGAAAGAATGCGTTTAATTCTATGTGATAATACAGAGAGACACAATTTTCAGGAAGCTTAAGGAATATTAATATGCAGGCAATTATGTAGGCAACTTTAACGCCTTCACATTGTTTTCTCCACGTCGGTGTACAATTACACACGTAATTTTTAACTTATATATAAAATAAAGCTAATTCTTCATACAAAAGATTAATTTCAACATTCAATAAGTCTTACTATATTTTTTAAATATATTTGAATAATCTTTAATCCAGTTGAATATGCAAAACGCTGGTAATAGAATTAATATATATATAGTAAATATGGAAAACAATATTGTTTTCTACATTTAATTAAGTTTGATCGAAGAGATATTTAATTCTAAAGCAGTTACTAACTTACTAACTTAATAATTATATGTTAACAGTAATGAATACGACATTAAATCATATTAAATAGAATTTATACTATTAAAGCTAGTCATTTTTTCCTCATTCGTAAACTATTTTTATAAATTTACATTTTGCTATTGACTTTTAGAGTTACCGAAATTTCTTAGACAAACTTAGGAGAATCGATCACATTACTTCTAAATCGGATCTGCAGATTCCGGCAGCGAGGAAGTGGTTTCACTTTGGAGAAGACGTCGGGTGGCGGAAATGGGACGTGTCGGGTATCGTCGAGTCCTAACAGACGCCGTAAACTGGATTCTTTATGCATCACCGTGTACCCGCTCGCAGCGTCGCAGATATTCGATAGATAGTAAAAGTCATTTCGGCGGAATTGATCGCGGCCCAGGAAAAAATGAAGATACGTAAAAGCGACGGGACCACGAGCGAGCCGCGGAATAAGTTTTGCTCTATTGAATTTCACAGCGTACGAAACGTTTGCAAAGAGCCAAGTTAATTTAGAACAGTAACTAAACTGTTATACGTGTGTATCGTCCATTATTTGATATCTCCCTTTGTCAGAAGGTACTCTAATAGAGAGTACGCTACAAATGATAAAAATTCATCGATTTTATCGACAATTCGTTGTTCCCTCAGATAGTGCGAGTATGCAAAGCGACGTCCCTTATAAAATATTATTGGCAATTAATTATATATATAAGAACATGTGTTGAATTCATCGATTCATTACCTCTCTATTTGAACAAATTTTAACATTAATAGGAATTTTTTTCAAAATATAATATTATTTTTATCTGGTAACAATTTTTTTAAACCACATTTAATTTAACGTACTCTCACGTTTAATTAATTAAATATATTTTAAATTAAAACTAAAATTATTTTATAACGTATCCTTGTAGTCACGCGATTTCGTTCTTCTGCGTAATCCTATTGGCAATTAATGATGTGATAGATTTCACGAGCATGATATAAGCAGGAAATAGTAAAATGTTACGGCCGAAGTACGTGAATAATAAAAGTCACGCGCACGATACGCAGAAAATGTAGACAGGGTTAATGGAAGAATGGTGTCACCAACGTGGACGACACACCAACCGTATCAGTACGTGTTAATTCGCTACACGCAACCCGCATGGCGTTGATATTGAATCGTTACTTTTCATTTTCTTGGCCGTCGGCATAGTCGGCCCTCGGCGTCGTTCGTGCCGTCTCTCTGGCACAGGTATTTAACTCTCTTGGATTATGAGGGTTTATGAAACTGGCGTATAGGCTGAGATAAAAAAGCGTTTTAAGACGCAGCAATTAGAAAAACGGTCATTTTAATAAAGACCATACAAGCAAACGATAACTTTCTTTTTACATGCCTTTATTATTCAAGTCCAATTATATTCAGCGAAACTCGACGTACCAGAGTTTTTCAGTGTATTTTTTCCCTTGCTTTTAACTGAGATAACAATAAAATTGCCTGTATAAAATTGCAGTGCGTGAAATATATCACATCAAAAATGTATTTTAACATGAAAACGCGAATGTGTTGATTAATGGTATGATAAATTTATTGAGTTTCTGCCAGTAATTTTTAAAAGCGACTTTAACATTTCATTATGAAGCTGACACGATATAGTCGGATGTAATTAACAATTTGTAGCTATCGGTACGCAGTAAAGCGAAGAAATTCTGTTAAAAATTCTGTTATAAAGTAAAGTAGAAAGAAAAATTTTTTATTATATTAAAGACTCGCGCGTGCATTTTATAATACATATGCTGAAGAAATTGATGTAAATTAGTATTCGATTTTGTGGTAACGCTTTTGATTTAACTGTTTGTGGGATTTGCGTCTCCGCGCGGACATATTTTTCGTAATTTTGCGGACCCGCATTTGTACGCCGATGCTAAATGCATACCTCTAAAATCGATATAATCGAATGATAATTGAACCGAATTATAGCGAAATGTGCGAACAGAGGCAAAATATTCCGTCCCGCTTGATAAAGCATTTACGCCCACGCGGTGCTTTGTACGATTACCAGTCAGCCGCGCATCGTAAACTATTTTACAAAATATATTTGGAAGCGACATTGGGACGCCGCAACTAAACGGTAAACTAACCGTAGCAAATAGTTTGCCGGATAGTATATTGAACACTGGTGTATGTGCAGAAGTTAAATAATCTGCGTTATTGTCTATTATGTAGCAATCCTGAATATAAATTATCTCTAACCAGCTAATAGCTCCGTTAGTTGATGAAATGAATGGCAGGGGACAGTAGTTATTGTGTCACACACAAGCCAAATATAATAAGAAATAGTATCTGCGTGATAAGATGTAATATTTGTTCTGCTATTTCGTTATTTCGATTAAACTAAATGTTTAATCACATTTGCTGAGATTTCTGCTAAATTAGTATTGTTTCAGAAAGAAAGAATATATGTATGTGCGGGTACATGGGTGTATAAGAACAAGTGTGACAAGAACAAGTAATGTTAACGGGGGAAAACCGCGGCGCGGAAAAGTGCAGAGGATAAGGAATACGAAGCATGGAATAAGTAAGTAAACCAGTGACTATATAAGTAAGAAGCGAGTAAGTCTGGTAAGTAAGTTAGGATGGAACGAACGCGCGCGAGTGCCCAAGACGGCCAGTACACGAACACGGAGCCCGCAGTGTGTCTGCAGCAATTTGCAACTTTTAATAGTTAGCGGGTTGCGAGGTCGTCTGCCGGTCCAGAGCCCGTTGTTTTATGGTTTATAGAGGAGGAAAGCAAGTTTACATGTCGTAGTTTTGAACAGTTAATGCACACGCGCCTTATGCTGAACCCCGCCATATTTATATATTAAAGGGTGAAGTTTCCGTCCGATACGCCACTTTCGTATTACTCTAGGCGTATATCTAAACTTCCGTTTTGAATAAACCGCTCGCGAAACGAGGTCGACCTAGTATTCTAACTGCAGCGTGAAATGACGATTATCGATACCTCGTGTTTCATCAAACATCCTCCAACTATTTTGTGAATTTACTCGCCTATGCCTATATTTTTAATTAATTTTTATTAAAGCACATTATTTGTTCAGACACAAATGATAAAAAACGATACAAAGTTTTAATCTAATACAAAATATTATATAATTAATGTTTAACAGTTTAAATGAAAGATCTCTACACAAATTAATAAAATTTAGAAAAATAATAATAAAATGGATCAATAAAATTTGAAATAAAATTTATGCTTTTGATTTAAACGACAATAAAATGCACGACAAGAGGAAAAGATCGATAAAAGCTGTAATTAATATGATAAAAAATAGCAGAAAAACAGAATAAAGTTAAAATTATATTACTGATAATATTGTAATATAAAATTTTAATCAGTAATAAAAATTTAATAGTTAATTATTCCGTCGTTTAATTTCACTTAATTTAATTTCTCACAACAATTTCAAATAATCCTGCTGCTATGATCTGTTGAAGAAACATTCACGAATATGCATTCACGAATGGAGGTGACACGGGGAAAATCGGAATTCTTTATCGCCTTCATATCATCGCGTAAACAAAATCGGGGAATTTTCTGGTTGGCCAAGTGTGAGATCCGTTTTGCCTTTTGCAGCCTACGTAGCAAGCTATGCTGGGAAGCGACAAATCTTGCCTGCAAACTATCGAACTGTTGCATAGAGTATTCCGTACTTCGGGGAGTACCGAGGAGAGAAAGGGGATGGATCAGGGTGACACTTTAATGCGAGGCTTAGACCACAGTAGGGGAGCGATTACATATTACAGATGTGAAGGTTGAGTTATTGCGAGCGAATATCGGCAGGAAATCGGGTAGAAATTGCAAGCTACTGCACTTTTGATCTTAGCTGGGCAGTCGCCTGCCGGTCAGATATTTATTGTCCTATTATCGTGATTGATGCGCGGTCGGTTGCCCACCGGCTAGTATCTTATATAAGTACATTTAATGGGGTAAGGCCGTTTCGGACTTTCGTATGACGAAGGACGCCGGCCTTATATTGTCGTTTAACGTTATGGCCGATGCAGCGTCCAATACCGTGGGGTGGATTTGTAACGTTTTCTTACTTATGCCTTCTTATTTTCTAGCCACATGGCGCCATTAGTCGACACGGCACTACTAACGCTTCTCGCCTGCTGCGGTAATAAGTCACGGAAATGCTATCGTAAGAAATTTACGGAACACTCGCTTACTTTCCGCGTGTACGAGAAACACATTCGTGCGAACGGGGTCTCCAGTAAACCCCGTGACAATCCGTGTCGGTTCAATCGTTAATTACGCTGTAAATATCAGTACTTCGAATGCTCGAGGTACATTGACCTCGGTCGTTTCTAGGTCCGGTTTAATTGATTCTTTTTACCGTCGCGAACACATGTGACAACTATTTCGCGCGAAAAAAAAATCCAAGTGTTCTCGCAAAAGCTTAATGCTGTAAATCATTCTTTCCGTAGGGGATAACTTTTCGCAAATTTATCTATTCCGATTTAGAAAGTGTGTATATAAAGTATATAAAAGTATATACATATGTATATTGTATATATATATATATGTACACACACACACACAGACATTTTTAACTTCTTTTCTAAAATTTACAACATGGCATTATTTTTGAAAAAAGCATATATTAAATACAACAAAATAAAGAAAAAAAATAAAAAATTGTGTCGAAAAATATACTGCAATCGAAATATTACGTCTACTAAATGTTAAATTTAATTTACAATAAAATGATTTAATATTAATATTAACTATTTATAATAACAAATTTTTGTGAAATGCGGTTTTTTGAATTATAAAATTCTTTTTACAGTTTCAAAAATTTTATGAAAGAAGTTAAACTGTGTCAAATCGTGGATTAGATTGTGCGAAAGAAAAATACAAAAATATGCCAAGTTACTTTTCACTATTTTTACTATTTTTATAAAAATTTTTACAAAATAATTGTAAAATGTTTTTGCGCAGCAGCGTATAAGTATCTAATAGTCATGTTACGAAAAAAATCGAAAAGAAAGGCGAATCAATAAGTCGCGCGTTATATTAGTTGCTAATTAATTAATTGCTCCTTTAACTGACTTAAATAAATCAATCGCAAAATCGCAAATTAGTTGTTAAAATATATATAATCCGTTCGGATAAGTGTTTTTCATATCAATACATTATAAGCAGAAAATTGATTTATATTGTCACTTTCGGTGTGACCGCAATAACAGTTATGATTTCAATAGTGCTTGAATTTCAATTTGTTCATTATTAACTGATTACGCTGATTGTATAAAATCGATACTATGAGCTTCAGTCACAATTTATGAGTTATCCAAATCGGTACTGGCGCTCGTAAATTTGTGTAGATAGATCAAATAATCTTAACAATTTATTTTACCAATTCCATCACGATTACATTTGATTCATGGAGTAATAAAGTTTTTTCGTTCAGTTTGTACATAATTTATACAAAGAATACTTTTCTACGCACTACTAATTATTACAACCCACTTATAATTACTCATATTGTTATTTTCTATCACGAAATAATAAAGAATTAGTAAAACAATGGAAAAACAAACGCTGCGTGAATATTGACTCAAAACAAATGCAGGTATAAAAATGAACAACAATAAGGAATAAATGTTGAAGAAATTATTAAAATCCGTATTAACAGTTATTACATGGCTCTCGTAGCAAAAAGCGTTTTGAAAATGAAATTTTATATCTTGACAGACACATAATATTTTCTTTATTTGTAAGTATAAATAAATTCAACAATACAAATTTACTGTTTTTCATTCTTTTCATATTTTATTTAATTCTTTTGACATAATTACAACTTTGAACACAACTTTCTGTGAACATCCACTGTACACATCCATAGATTTTTCACAGATTCATTAAATACTTCCAATTAAAATAAAATCGATGCGTTTCGCAGAAAACGATACGCAGCAAAGTTATTCAATAAGAAATATATAAGGAGCAAATTGTAGCAACGCCGAGATTAATTTCTATTTTAAGGAAATTATTATCAAAACGTATAAAATAGTTGTAGATAATTAATCTCGCAAATAACAAATAATAAATTATTTACCTCGTGGTCGCTCCGCCGTCGCACGATGCCTCCTAGGCCTCCGTCTCCTCTCAAATTTCTCTGTTGCACTCACACGATATTGCTCACTCGCGGAAATACAGTTAATTACGATCGCGCACGTACTAATTATCGGAATATGACGATTACACGGTATTTTACGGAACCCTTTAATCAGAGATACGATGCGCACTTTCTTACATTGCGACAGAAAGAATTACGCGAGAAAAAAGAGTGTACTCGCTACGAAGCTATGATCCGCTCGATATTCATAATTATCTCGCAAATTAGAGGCGAAGGCTTTTCAAATTGCTAGCATTGAATTTATAGGCGCGTTTAAGCCGGCAAAGCTGCTAGCTTGCGATTGAATATGATTGATTCTTACTTCTGGTTCCAATCCATCGCATTCAACCGCTCGGCTAATTGCTTCCGGCTTGAACGTTGTTACGCGGTTGCGAAATATTAGAATACGAAATCGATTACTATTATTTATTTCCTAATTAAATATATCGTAACGTTAACGCGAAATGCATTCGTTTACAGCATTCGCAACAATCCGAAAATGATATCGGCATCTTTTATGCTGATATCTGCATTAATTATCCTGATCTGATAATTCGCGTATTACGCTACGCTTTTAATTAAAAAATGATAAATAAAATTACATTTAAACTGATGAGAAATTCAAGACGCTATGTAAAATATATCCGATTACGTGTATTATTGAAGAAATAACTATTAGAGAAGTATACCAATAAAATAATAATTTATATTACTGCTTTCTCTCGTTCAAGAAAATAGGTTAGGTTAGATTGCAACGCTAGATGCGTGAAATATTAACTTAAATGAATAACCCTTTACCCCGATACATTTACGAGAAAGTCGTCAATCATAGAATAAAACGCTAGTTATAATAATCGAAATCTATTTTAGTATTTATCGTTGTACGAAAAGTACGATAGGATCACGCGAAACTACCCTCGTCACTGCTCCGAGCTGTGCCGCGCGAATGACTACGAGAGCGGGCATACGCGCCGACATTGTACATTTACGTTAATTAAATCTAGAAAGTATTTGTTCAAAATTATTTATTATTTTTCTTTCAAATTTTTTAATGTGTGTAGTGCGGAATTTAAAGAGTCATGAAAATAAAATTAAATTGCCACATAGAAATGTGATAAGGAGATACACAATCAAACGTTTTAACAGAAACATGACTTTAAATATGATCGTTTTTACCAAAAGTATGAACTTCGTGATAAAGTGTTGTTTAAGAATTAAAACACATAGAGTAGCAAAATCGCGCGTTTCTCATGGCAACTAAATCTCAAGAGAAAGATGTATGTACGCAGTAAACATATTTTTGCTCGTAAGAAATAGAGTACTGCGGAACTTTTTTAAGATTTTACGTAC
This sequence comes from Tetramorium parvispinum, assembly GCA_011638315.1. Lineage (NCBI taxonomy): Eukaryota > Metazoa > Arthropoda > Insecta > Hymenoptera > Formicidae > Tetramorium > Tetramorium parvispinum. The sequence continues at coordinate 9,854 of VBVR01005641.1, forward strand.
TACATCTTTTTTGCAAAGAAGGAAATAGAAAATCACTGCAAACATTATTATTAGACGTCAGTTCAATTAATGAATTCGTTTTCTATTATTAGATTATCGGAATTGTGTAGTTATATATCTAATCATAAAAAGATAAAATATAGATATTCGTCAAAATTTAAAAATCGAGATCGCTATAATTAAATATTAATTGTAACTAATATTAATTGCAAATGCGATAATATCTTTGAAATAAATGTGAAATGCGAGAATATTAATAAGAAATCTATTATTAGTATTTAATATTAGCGCACGGAGCGAGAAAATAAAGTAATATTTCGAAGGAATAATACACATTCTCATACATGCGGCCTTGATGTTTGTTTTCACGCAGCATGCCGGTGCATAGGCAAAGTTATCATTATTATCATTCGCGCGGCACGCTTCGAGCCAGCAGGTAGTGGCGCGAATCGCTGCGTCCATCATCATATTACCGTTCGAAACGCGATTGCGACAAATGCAAAAGAAGACGCTAAAAGCAACCTTTCATTTCCATTACATTATTTAATATTACAATTAAGAATTATTGATCACTCAATAACTTGAACGATTGTCGACATTCAAGAGGAATTTTCAATGAAACGATGTGGCTACTCAACAAATATTTTATACGATCTATTCTTTCGAACTTAGTACGTGTATATAAATTACTGTTTTATTGTTTCACATTTATTTAATAATTTTTTCTTTAAGAATATGTGAAATCGAAATTTTGCATGTCTCATGTTCTTAATACAATTAAAAATGTAACATCTCTTAGTATTTTCATATTAAAAGTGCGCTTATTATCCGAACAATTCACATAACAATATCGGCACGAAAGATACCGATATTACTTTCGAATTTTTCGATTATCAAGAAAACATTGCAGATACGAAATTCTGAATTGAACAACATAATTATACATTTAATTAAAGAGTAAACAATAATGACTGCATATTTAATATTTTTTAATCATAAAACATAAATTTAATGCTTATACAATTTATGAAAAGGCATTGCCCTTGATTGACGAAATATTATATTACGAATTTACGAATTTTGAATGTATACAATAGTATTTTTTCTCATAATTTCTCTATCAGAATATAAGAATTTTTATGCGTATCGCGTTTGACTAATATCGGGAGAACCACGCGCCAGTTGTTATATTCTAATGTTTTGTACGTGAAGCCGTGTTTTCGCAAGTGTTGTGTAAGTGGCAACAGTGAAATCTGAGAGGAAGAGGAAGTCTGGGAGGTATCGGATGATGGAGCAACCATGAAGAGAGGTAATTAATCATTTATTATTTTACTTGCTATTTACGAAATTAACTATTTATCATTATTTTATACGCTTATTATTTTCTTAAAATTTTAATTGTTTTGGAAGCTAGTATAATTACACACGTTTAGAAATATAATATCTTATAATTGCATTACTTTAAAAAATAGATGAACTCTAAAACATTTTGCGCTACTTAATTCTAGAATATGCAATTATTGATTGATTAAATATAAAAATAAAACTTTTAAAAAGCTTTAATGCTAATCTAGATTATCGATATATCTTCATCGGCACATTTTGATATTTCTCTAATAAATATTAATTACAAGATACTCGCAATTTATAAAATACTTTAAGCACGAGTAACATGTTTTTTATAAAATGAGTTCAATAAAATGCAATAAGCAAAGATTAATTACAGCCAAAAATTTGTATATGCTATATATATATATATATAT